>JAOWBH010158255.1:0-11519 GCA_028566215.1 Silene coronaria | reverse complement strand
TTGTATTTATATTAAATTGTTCTTAATTGGAGTTTTGTAATCACTACATCGGGCAACCGAGACGGTAACGTCCTCAATTACCTTGGCCGGGTAATCGAGGGTGTTACAACGAGTATCAACGTGTTGGCATAGACGCACCATGACTATCAACGTGCATGTCATGGCTACACGATGGGAGTCATGGTTGATGCATGGTCACACGTTGATACTCGTGGTGTACCCTATGGGTGCACCACGAGTTTCATGGTTTGGCCACGGCATGATCTTATGAAATGGGTTCGGTATTTTGATGATAGATTTCACAAATTGATTAAAACGCAACGTAATTCAAATAACAATAACAAATCAAACGAATTTTAAAATAAAAATTACGATACGATTAACTTGTTTACGTACTGGAGATTCAGGATTCGACATGACAATCACTAGTGTAAAATTGTTGTTTTTTTATTTTTAATTATTTATTTGGGTTTTAGGTAAATTTGAGAGAAAAAAAAGAGTAGAGAGAGGATGTGTGTTAAAAGTGTCGGGGACATTTTCGTCTTTCATAATAAAAACGCCGACGGTTACTAAAAGCTCGACGACATAAACCAAGGTCCTTAAAAACTTGTATGATGTCTTGAAACTAACATTATTCTCAAGTGTTGCTGCAAATTCTTGCTATCATATTATAAACTATACGTTGGTGGATGCAAACTGCCTTGATCGTTGAGGCTCGTGTAGAGCAAAGGGCGACGCCGTGGTTGGTTCGTCTGGTGCGCACGACAATGCCTTCGCCTCTTCGTGTGTCACGCACGACATGGCCTTGGTGTGGTCGTGGGTAGCACACGACATAACCATGGCTAGTTCGTAAATAGTGCGCCGCCCCGTCACGCCTCCTCATTCCATTCGTCTAGTTCTTCTTCGATGTGGAAGATTTACTTGAAAGCCTTAATTTCAAATCTTTAATCCATAAATTCACCCTATTTTCGGTCAGCTACATTCCTTATTATCATATTATGATTTGTATAAGGTCCTATTACAGTGGTAAAATCCATGTTGCGGTCATGCGGTGGTTTCAAGTTAATGGTCTACTGTTCTAGTAACGGTAATCACCATTAACCAGGGTATAAACCAAAAATTAGAGTGAGCAATTACCTTGATTCTCAAAATTATGTTGTTAGGAATGTCAATTTGTTGTTTTTTGAATGTAGGACAAGGTAAGGAATGGTAATAAAGGGTTTCGACAAGAGTATGGATTGGGGAAGAGAATAAAATTAAGGGTATTTGGGTTATTTATTCAGGCGACATTAGTAATTTATGGGCGACAAAAAGAAGTTTTCTTAAAACTTCATAGAATTTTCAAAGTCAAATATACACGCCATAGTTCTTATTTGCTCAGTATTTGACTACATTTTTTTCCTAAACAAAGCGCACACATCTCAGAACCCTCGGATGTACCAGGAAAAGAGAGAAACAAAAACTTCACTCTCAGTATCTGGACTGTGTAAACCCAACTTTTACAGAGCAAAAGGTAATCTACAGGATATCTATATAAAGTCAAAACCACCACTTCCAGGCTGCTCAAGGTCAGGGTGGATCCTCCCCCCAGGTCTACCCATCCTTGGCTGAAGATCTGGGTGTGTCCCTCCTCCAGGAGTTGGCCCTCTTGGGAATCTGCAGATCAAAGGCCGGTTGGTTAATCAACTTAGGATATAATAGAATCCTACGAGTATGCTAAAGCGTCAATCACAAAAGCTAGAATATGAACCTTGAACTAAATGGGAAATACATGATTTGGTTAGTATGTATGTCACTGTCTCATACAAGAACCATTTAATCACTCGGTATTGATACTATCACCTTAACAAATCACAAAGGAAGCACAACTGAGAACATTGAAGCAAAAAGGATGACAATTGATACCTTCCAAAATGACCAGGTTCAAAACCAGGCACCCCTGGTGGGCCATAAGGATCAAATCGAGCGCCTGGTGGTGGACCACCGCTGCCAGACAGAGAGAGAATATAAATGACTATCAAACCATGTATGTCCAACAAAGGCGAGATGCACAAAACAAAACAAAATTAATACTAACAGTCCTCCTGGTCCTCCCGGAATGTCAGAGAAAGCACCTCCACCACCAAACCACCTAGGATCTTCAGGACCTGAGAACAATAACATATTTCAGTTGTCATGCTTAGATAAACCATGAGAAAAGTCACTTAAAGTGGCTAATATCACAAACCTACTAGCATCGATCCACCACCAAAATCACCTCTGTAATATTTCGAAAAGGATGCAGGTTAGTATTGGGGTGAATATGGAACACAATGATGACATTTAGCAGACAATGCATGAAAAGTCCAGAAAGAAAGAAACCTAGAAGGATATATTCCAGCTCCGCCACTAGGAAAAAGATCACTTCCACCTACAGGATTGACAGGAGGAAACACATACCTATATAGAAAAGCAAGAGTAAACAACAGTAAATCCTTGCTCCTTTTAAGATTAAAATAATTCACTTGCTCTCTTTTAATATACGAACAAAAAACAATGTGTCTACATGGGTATTGTTAGTTTTCCATCGCTGAAAGTTAAGATCTACTGGTATCTGTAAAGCACTAAACAAGCGACAACAAAAGTAATTTTTTAGTGGCCAACTAGCCATTAATGTAAACCCCATCATAATGAGAAATGTGTATATCTACTGACGAGCTATGAAGCAATATGCAACTAAGTGACAAATAAATTTCGAAAAAATTTCTCACTATTTCAACTTATTTCAGTTATTTGTAGTCAAAATGCTTATAGAAACCAACAAACCTCACTGCCGAGATAAGTTTTATAAAAGAAAAGGAAGTTACCCTGTTGGAAAATCACGAGGATATCCAGATCCATCAGAATTTCTGTTCGGCTCCTCAGAAACACGTGATCTGTAGAGTATAAAAAAACTTGTAAGAAATTCACACTCTAAACCTAAATCGGCCCGTCTTTGATTGGTAACATAATTAGAAGTGAACCTCAACTCAATGAACTACTTCCTCCATTTTTTTTTTTTTGATAAGGAAAGGAAACTAGGTCAAATGAAATTGGTCAAATGAAATTGACCCATAAACATCCTCACGGATGAGAGCGGTAATCGAGAAGCATAAACTTCCAAATTACCCAAAGTAACATAAAAAAAAACAAGGAAACAAAGGCAAAAAAAAAGGACTTTCCTCAAAACAAAGCAATTCACTGCATTTCCCGTTACGGATAGAAATTCACTTTACAAACACAAAAACACCCTTGAAAATCAAGTGGATTCTATATTAACTACTCCTCTTGCCTTAGAATGAGGCAACTTGAATGAGGCAACTTGCCATTTTTCCCGTTTTTACTTTCCACCGTTTCAAAATTGTGCCCCTGGTAAATGTAGTGATTACAAGGAAAATTTCAGGAAGTCAATCATCATCCAAATGTCTTCAATTTGCACATTGTATAGTGTAAGTGTCTTGTATAACGGTTTGTACAATAGCTTAGTGCTAAACCACATGACTACTAATGATAAAGGGTCACTTAATGATAAAGTGGTCACCATGTATATGGAGTGGTTTAAAGGAAGGATAATTGTTGATAATAGAAATGCCATCAACAAGGCAACAATATGAAAATGATAACTAATAAGATCACTGGAAGTATTAATACAGTCACTACAAGGGTCACTTGAGTTGAATACATCGACATTACACAGACTCTGTAAAATGGTTTTTTAGTCTTAGTGATAAGAAATTAAGAACAACTGAATAGCATGCTGTGCCACCGAATAAGCATAGAGCATGAGAAACAGATTCATATGAAAATAAGGAAATGGAAATGCTTAGCTATTAAAAAGGTCTGATTTGACAATTTACTAAGACTTACTAAACTACTGGTAAGTGGTAACGCACTCGACCAAGCATCATCTAATGATCCACTCAAATTTTCATTTATCATGCATTTTCACATATATTCAATTACATTCTCAGTGCTTGGTGGTTGAAGATTCAATAACATACTCTTACACAGTTTTTAGCATATACCCCCTCCTATCCAATTAGAAGTTTACATTTTTCCTTTCTTGGCATGTTCAACTAGATTCCTAATTTGGCATGACTCATGTAATATAAATGCCCTTGCCCACTTGCACATGATCTCTCTGAAAAATCGCACCAGAATCAAATGTAAACTTCTAGTTAAACAAGAGGGAGTACCAAATTTCACCAGCTCTTATGATGAGAGTGTGTCACATCAAAAGCGTAAAGCTTCCTAATCATATAAGCATATGTATTTACATACAAAAGCAATGGGATTATAGAATAAGACTAAACTTCATAATTACCTCGATGGGACACTCAGGTGACTTCCCGCAGCACCACCATCCAATTTAGACAAAACTTCTGACTCCAAACAGCTAACAAGCTTCCCCAAATTCTTGTATTGTGCATTATAACCACTTGCACCAGCCTCATTCACAAATTCGTCAACACTGTCACATACCCAAGCTGAAGAAATGAGACATCAAAGAACAATGCATCAAGTGTAAAGTTCTAGTATAGTTAATAGGGGAATATGTACTTGATATCAAGATGGACCGGTTCTGATGCACCCTCACTTAAGGCATCAACCATCAACTTATCACCCATCACCAAGCACTTCACCAGAATCTTCTTATTACCTTTCTCAGGGTTAATATATAAGAAAGCATACTCTTCTTCCACCTCATTCCAACCCTCAATTCCTACCTCATCTATAAAATCAAAAAAACATAACATTAATTAGAACTAAAAGAAGAAGAAAAAAGCAAACCTCTCACGCATATCAACCAAAAACAGGAACTCAGTCTAAAAAAAAAATGGAAATTTCAACTATTTCGGATTCTAGGTCAGTTTCACTTTCAACTTGGAACCTCACATCCACCAGCAAATCTCTCTAGCTCCAGAAAGTCTCATAAAGACAGTCTTATAAAAATATTTTTGTGATACTTTCAGACACATTGGTTCATTAATCATCTTGCTATCAATTAGTATAGGTCTAACTAATACTCGTAGATAAGTGAGTTTATGAGTTTATCCCACAGGTTCTTGGAAGAGTTACACCGTCGCATAAAAGACCAACTTATCTACCTCTTTCGTCTCTACCCGCCTACATTCCTCATCAAGTCGCCCAGACTAAATCCTAAAGCATTGCCATTGGTGTACAATTTAAGATCAACATCAATTAGTCGAAACATACTAGAATCAAAATTCCATATGTAAACATTCTAATAACGACGTCTTCCACAAGCTTTTACTAAAACGAATGGACATCATTTCAATCACAAATACGTGTAAGGCGGTTCTACACGAGTATTATCGTAAAACCACATGGTAACTGACAGAACTACCCTTACAAAACCTGTTTTTAGTAACTTTCATATAAACAGTTTTACATAAAACTTACTGACAAGAAACAGAAAAATAAAAGAAAATACCAGAAGATGATGAAGAAGACAGCGAATTATCGGCGAAAGCGGGGGGACCGGTGGCAGTAAGGACAAAACCACTAGCAAGAAACGAGGCGTGAACTGCAAATGCTAGCTTATCGTAATTGTTACGAAAAGATGGTCGAGAAGCTCTGATCACCGCAATTACTGATTGTTCAGTCGTCATGAAAACCAAACCCTAATTTAAGCATAATTTCGCAATTAAAACTTGATTTCATGGCATAATTAGAAATAAGCGATGATGATACACAAAATTAAAAGAGGAAATCAGAGAATGAATATACATACCTGGAATTGTAAAATTGAGAGATTGATTGATTGATTTTAGTGTAAATTTGGCAGTTAATTAAGTAAAGAACTATAGTTTTTGGGGAGGTTTTTAATTTGAAACAAAGGAATCGTGTTTAGCAGTCTAGCATGTTGTAGAAACAGCTCCTATATATTATGCGAGTCGAGCCAAAAAATTGTTTGGGTAAACCGGGGTGTCGGTCGACAACAGTAAATTAAGGTCTTGTTCTTTCAATTTAATTTCAGCTCATTTTAATTTAGTTTAACTTTACTTATTTCGGTTTACTTTAATTTTATTCAGTTCAATTTAATTTGACTATTTTCAGCAAAAAAAGAATAAGGCGTCAGGAAGCATGGTAAGGGGCCTAAGGGCCAGTGTAAAATTAGGAAGTATTCCTTAAGATGACATTATCGGTCTTAAGTTTTAGATTGAGTCAAGTGTATACCAGTATACCACTTGTATATATGTAATAATGCATAGTAAGAAGTAAATATATTAGTCTTATATACTCAAATGATATGATATTTGTCGTCTTAAGCTTAAGGTAGATAGTACCATCTTAAATCAGAATTTATGCTTAAATATATAGGTTATATACGTATGTTTTGTATTACGCGTACAAAATTTATGGATTCATGACCCAGTGAAAATACTGGTTCGAGGCCCAAATCTATTTATCACATAATCGCTTAAACTTGGTTGTGGTTTTACTTATAGCTCGTAGCTGCTCTTTCAAGTACGAGTTTTACTTAATCATGAACATTTTTTCATAATATTGATACACGCTACCCTTTCTATCTATCACCCCTCCCTTTGGGTCTCTTCCCTAATTATTATCCACCATCTTATACTAACCCTAAATAGTTAATCGACTATTTGACCCTCAATAGGAGATTTGTAATCAATATTATATTTTCATATGTAAGGTTTTGTTTGGGAAAAAAATTAAGAATTTTCATATAAACTGATTACGTGTGCGCCGTGCTTATTAAAGTATGATAAGGAACACTGCATGTTAGATTGAATTAATATTCCATTAAACTTTTTTTTTTTTTTTTTGTAAACACGCTTAACCTTTGTCTCATTTTTATAAATGACATCTAATATTTCTAATTTTGTAGGAAACTAGCTAAAAAATTTTAATTTTTATCTTTTAAAATTACTAAAATCCAATTGACGCCCAACAATTTTCGGCTATTGACTTATTAAACACGTAAAACGGGCCAAACGGGCTTGTCCGCACTTGATCAGCTCTAGAATCCGTTACTCCTATCTGAGACTCTCCAATCCTTCAACCCTGTTGTCCCTAGTGTCCGTTATCCCTGAAATCAGCCCTAATTTCCAAACACACAGTACATCACACAGCTTCTCAGTTCCTCTGCGCAATCGTCTTTTCTATCAACAAGGTAATATTCTTTATCTCAATCGTACTATTATTCCTTGCTTCTTTTTCTACTTCCTTAATTTTCAATTAAACTTATAATATTGTAAATACTTATTTTGAATTTTAAATAGAGTTGCAGTAGTATAATGCGTCAAGTAATCTAATAAAGCTTGTCAAAAATTGTTTAATTAATTTATAGTAGTATTTAAAATTATTCAAACTGAAATTATCATTTTAAAATTTTTGATATTATAATGTTAGTAATATGAAAATTTAATTTAGATAATTTGTAATGATAATGATAAACATGTTTAATTATTCTCTAAAATTGGAATATAATGAGCAGTTGTTTTTTATTCACAGTATGAAAAATATTTTACAGTAATATATGTGAGGTGTATTTTAATGAAAAGTATGATATCTGAATGAACGGTGGAAGTATATAATTGTTTGTACATTTTAATATATGTTAATTTTTAATGGGTTATTAAATTTTTGACTGAATAGGAAGCTTCATGTACGTAGAAATGGATGAAGGTTTGCCATGTAAGAGGGTTTAACCACATTAATCGACTATTGTGATCCGCCTTCTACACCTCATTTCTTCCTCTTCTTCGTATTCAGAAACCCAGATTATCGCCGTCTTCCTTCACAACAACCATCATGACTCTCCAATACAAAACTGAAACTGTTGACTGGCCTGCTACCAAAGTTAGAAACACTTTCATTGAATTTTTCCAAAAAAAATATCACACATTTTGGAAATCTGGTCCCGTTGTTCCTGTCAATGATCCCACTCTTCTCTTTGCTAATGCTGGTATGTTAAATCTTCTAATACCTTTTCGTTTTTATAATTCTTGGAATTTATTGGCTTTCGGTTCTTTTTGAGGTATAACGCTTGTTTTTGAGTTTTTGTTGGAAATTCTGATATGGGTAGTGTTTGGATGGGTATCTTCATGGAGATGGAATTTGTTTTTCATATGGATAGTATTATTTTACTTGTGTAACTCAGAGGTGTTCAGTTGTATTTAATAAGGGTGCGCATCCAAGTGTTTGATTGGACTTTTTAGTGAAGAATCCATTAGTTGTTAACTTAAAATGAAGCGTGCAATCATGGTGTGGCTGGTGCCTATATCCTAGTTTTGTGTGTCAGACATAGTTATGGGAGGTAATATAAAGAATCGGAGCAACCTAGATTTATACGAGAATGGCACTTTGCATTTTCCTCTAATTGATAAAAATAAAAAGATTCCTGTCAATCGATGAATCTTGAAGCATGAATCCTTACTTCCTTGCGACGTCTTTAATTTGAAAGCCAGTATTCTCATTTCGTGTTTCTTCATTCATGGACACTGCTAAAGATGTGCTAAACTAGGATCCAGTCCTACCCTCGTCACATGATGTCATCCGTTTATCTTGAAAGTCAGGAGTCTCATTTCTGGTTTATAGCCAGGATTCTCATTTCTGGTTTATGAAACAAATAAGAATGGTTGTCTGTAATAAATTTTGTATGACTTTGTCGGCTAAGTTCTTTTCTCAACTTGCTTTAGGCATCAAGCATTGGCATGCCAAACGGAATCTGGAAAATGAGATGCCCCTTAAATAATGATGGAATATGATATAAACAATAGATAGTTGTGTCATGAGTCAATATAACAGGGAATGCAGATCGGAGATAAAATTTGGCAGAAGAACAAATTGTCTATTTTGAAAGTCGCATATGAAAGTGCTAAATGTTGTCTTGGAAAAATCAGCACCGTCAGATTATTAGCTTTTTGTTTAGTCAAAAATAAGGATACTGGATGCAGAGCTATGTGTTCTTTATCTTTGCAGATGGCCATTTTGCAATTGATGTCTTGGTTTTTACTTATTTTATTGAACAGGAATGAATCAATTCAAGCCAATCTTCCTGGGAACAGTTGATCCCAACAGTCCATTGAATGAACTGAAGCGTGCTTGCAATACCCAGAAATGTATCCGTGCTGGTGGGAAGCATAATGATCTTGATGATGTGGGGAAAGATACTTACCACCACACATTTTTTGAAATGCTTGGCAATTGGTCCTTTGGTGATTACTTTAAGAAAGAAGCCATTGAATGGGCTTGGGAACTGCTGACTGTGGTAAGTGAAACTATTAATTGCTTTGGTGATTCACATGCCATTGTGTTCGTTTATTGACGGTCATTTTTTGTAAAATATTCTAAGGCTTCTTTCCTTGAGCTGGAGCCTGGAGGAATACACATTTAGTTTGGAGTTTTGGACTTCATAAACCTTATGGTTTTTACCTGACCATGTTCTTCATTTGGTGACAGGTTTACAAATTACCTTCGAGCCGAATTTATGCTACCTATTTTGGCGGTGATGAAAAAGCTGGCCTTGCTGCAGACACAGAGGCTAGAGATATATGGCTTAACTTCCTTCCATCTGAACGTGTACTGCCTTTTGGTTGCAAGGTACATAAACAGAGGCTTCAACCTTGTCAGTTCCACTGATAACCATGGACAACCTAGAAGTGTTTAATAGTAATAGAATGTCTCTTAGCAGTTGGTGTATATAGTAAGAATAAGGCTATTCGAGAAGCCTTTATGCTTTGGTTCTTCGATTGTTAAATTCTTCGTCTCATTTGAAGTTTGTCGAAGGCCTTGTATTTCTGCTTAATCTCACATGCTTAATGTACATATTTTATAACTATGTTGTTAATGGGCTGCTGTTGACTTGAAATAGGACAACTTTTGGGAGATGGGAGATACTGGCCCTTGTGGTCCATGTACTGAGATACATTTCGATAGGATTGGTAATCGTGATGCAGCGTCACTGGTCAACAATGATAACCCCACCTGTATAGAGATTTGGAATCTTGTCTTTATCCAGGTATTATTTGTTAATTATATTTTGTTGCTTCCATTGCTGATTTATTGTTCATATGTGTCCTAAGGTTTCATTGCTCTTACAATGTCTTTTTGCAAAAAAATAACATCATAGTACAATGTTCTATGTTTTGACTGATTTCTAGTAGAACGTTAGTGTTGTTGGTCGGTGAATTTTGATGGTGTAGTTCCAATGGTGGCTCGGGTGGTAGTGGGGATGCTAGTGGTGGTGATTATAGTGGGGTTATTTTTTTCGAGTAACCTTATTTTCGCCCTAATCATGAACCCAGTTGTACTTATTTTTGAAGCAATTTCCCTTAAGAAGTGTGTTCATATCCAATGGGAAGAAATAAAAAAAGGCAAGGTGGGAGTACTAAAGACGAAGGAGTTATTGTGTTTAAATGATAGGTGACATGTTGCCCTTGTGTGGTTTGCTAATGCACTTAATTTTTGCAGTTCAATAGGGAATCTGATGGCTCTCTTAAAACCCTCCCTGCCAAACATGTCGACACAGGAATGGGCTTTGAAAGATTGACGTCTATTCTTCAAGAGAAGATGAGTAATTATGATACTGATGTTTTTATGCCCTTGTTTGACGCAATCCAACAGGTAAACATTAATCATGAATGAGTTGTTTTTATCATGTTTCTTGTTAATCCTCACGGCAAGCATGAGTTTATAACTTTTTATGTCGTACAATTTGCGATAGTTTATTTCCTCAAGGCCATTTATATCATTCCTCTGCCTGGGACTTTTTTCTGTTGTAGTTCTTTGCTTTGCTAGTCAAGGATAGAGCTAGAGTTACATATTACAAGTGTAACTCAAATTCATATTCATCTAACTCACGTCCTAAATATTCCAAAATCAATTTTGCTAGTATGTATGTATATTTTCGGAATGATTTTATGAGAGCATCATGGCAGAACTTAGCGGAAAAGAACCACACAACTAACAATGACATTTAGTTGGATACCTACAAGTAATAATTGCGCTTTGAAATCTTGAAACGTGATTCTGGCTGAGTGTTTTCTTCCCATCGTATTAGGGTTGGGAATTGGGGTCTAATGAATGATATTGATGTAGGTTTGAAGCCAAGATTTGAGATTTTACATGTCTCTCTTATTGCATTTGTGTTAACACGCCTCTTTGTTACTGTATGAGCATAAAGATTAAGTCTTGTTCATGTCGTGTGGCATTTGTGGTTTTGCCTGAGGCTACTTTGATTTGGAATGCCATCTTTATTGTGAAAATGAATTCTGTTTGGTATCGTTAGTCGTGATCCTTTCTTTGATCGGGCTTTTTTTTATGTGTTATAGATTATGATTGAATTGATTATTCTGTCTCTTATTTGACATGCAGGCAACAGGTGCCCGCCCATATTCAGGAAAAGTTGGTCCTGATGATGTAGACAACATTGATATGGCTTATAGGGTAGTTGCTGATCACATAAGGACACTTTCTTTTGCAATTGCTGATGGTTCTTGTCCAGGTAC
>JAOWBH010158244.1:0-11519 GCA_028566215.1 Silene coronaria | reverse complement strand
ATATATATATATATATATATACTCCCAACAGAATAAGGTGGTGATGAAAGGCTACGCCGCATAAGACTTAGTGCTGCAAAGTGCAAATGCAATGTTAATTGTTAACTGCCCAAGACATACATGATCTGAATCATCAAGCCACTACATACGTAATACGTACTTGCATGTCTGTATTATCTGAATCACTGAATGTATGTTATGTTCCTGTGTTTTACTATGTCACAAACATAACCATATTCTTTGTTTACTCGTTCCTACATTTTATAGAAATTCTGCATGTATGTGTCGTCATTCTTGAAGATGGTAAAAAAACACAAACTAAACCGTGGATTTGGACGGACTTGAAGGAGTAGAGTATAATATAAAGTTACGTGACGAATCACACAAGATGCTTGGGCGTTACATTGAACAATGCATGCATCATATAATTGTTAGAAGCGAAGGAAGCCTAGATCAATCCAAACGCGGTGCATTAGTTAAACTAATAATCAGCTGCAGACATTATGATGAGATCATTACAACACTAATCTATGTCTAATCATTACAGCATAAACACAACATTGTGATTCCTTTCTACAATTTTATTTATGTAGATTTATAGTAGTTTATTAGTGTCTTCTTTTTGGTTTGAGGAAGCTGACAAAACTAGTACATTAAGACAAATCGGCTGATGCAAATAAATTAATTCATCTACTAACCTGGTTCACGTACAACAATGTATCTGGCTAGCTATTGCCAATTATATTTCTCACTTTCACACTAATTATAATATACTATTTATAGAATCTGTTTTACTATTAATCATCTTTTAATTATATCTTTTCGATGTGCCTAGATTGAGTTGACACCATCTTTTTATTATTCATTCTCTCTTAATTATTTCCTACGTACACCACCATTCTTAATACTAATACACATGTTATGTAACACGTCTTCTTCTCAAATCCATCCGGACAAAAAAAATCAATTAAAGTAATTAATGTTACTCTGTCTCATTTACATGTTTTATTACCAACAATTATTCTCTCTAACCTAGTGAATATGTTATATTTGCTTTATTTTGTGAATGAGTATTAAAGTAAATGTAAGTTATTGCCTGAGACGGAGGAAGTACGTATTAATAATTTTCGCCAACTACGGAGTGACAAAAGCTTTAACAAAGTCAATTAGTAAATAAAATATTGTTGGTTAAATTTTATAATAGTAACATTAATCATTTATGATATACTCTAACAATTTAGTCATGCTTGTAATCCGATTATAATGTGGTGAAGTATATGAGGAGCGACACTACTTGATGATATTTTAGAAATATTATGGACTTATGGTGTCTATACTCTATCAGTACGTCTTGTTTGTGACGCCTCATAAGCCTCTTTCACTTACCCTTTTATCTCACGTCACAAGTTTTTAACGGATTTTTGTCCGTCACTCTAGAGGGTGGTCAAATATAAGTGAATAGACGATAAAATAGTCGTGTAGTGAGATCGAGTGGGAGCTAGCACATGGCGAAATGGTCAGAAACTGAGAATGAATGCATGGGTCCAAATCCAATACACAACGTGCGCAAAATCTATTAACGTTGGTTGGTCCAATTACAAGTAGGCAAGCTTTTGCAAAGTCTGGGCATACATGCACGAGCACGACCCTGCGCATGTACGTACCCGCTGCATGGCAATTGTCACACGACATTCATTCCCACGTATGTAGCTCTCTATATCCTTCCACCAATTTGTCTTTCTATATATAGCTCTTACTACTACTCCTAGTATAATTACAATGTGTGGAAAACGTACTCTTACCAAACCTTTTGTGGCTAACTTAGACTTTGAACTTGTTTACATAGTTTTACAAATATTTTAATCATTAGTTTTAATTTTAATTAGGATGAGATGGAGTACTCCGTATTTGGTCATTTTATAAGTGATCATAACCCAGTTGTCATCTAATGCAAGGTATATTCTAAGATTTAAAATCATACGCGCAGTTATTACACAACTCGTAATACGTCTGACGTACACTCTAATACCTTGTCAAATTATCTTGAAGCAATTATGCCATGAGAATACATACTCTTTAAGTTACTAGTGTGTGTGTCCATTGTTGATCATGAAGTGTCTATTGTCAGACAGTAGTAAATTTAAGAAAAGCCTAGGTTATTATGCATCTAAAAGAAAAAGGAGAGAAGTTCTGAAAAGCACAGATAGATTTACACCTTATACACATAAATGAGGAAATGGACTAATAAGGAGTACGTGGCGAGTCCAGTCAAATGACTAAATTCTTATTCAACCTACAATAATCATGATGACTCATGCAATCATATTAATGTCATCGAGCTGCATAACTATAATTATAATTAAGTCACTACTGAGTATTAAAACAGCTATCATTTATCAACAATCCCTTTTTATCATTTAAAGCCTAAAGCTTTCTATCTTTTTCAGTCAGTCTTGAGTATTGACAGCTTCTCCAACAACTATGCATTTTCTAAGTTGTGACCGTAGTATTCACAACTGATTTAAATAATGTTGAAATGGAAATGATGGAGCTAATGAGACGTCACAAGTAAGACTCGCGGTTTGCTAAACCATAAGAATGAATGATTTTTTAGGAGAGTGTGATTGGTGAGAATGGAGGTCAAGTGGTCAACAAGTGATCAGTGTTATGGGATTAATGCACATCGCAATAAAGGAGAACGAAAATGAGAGTTCTACAAGTGATCATACGACACATTATGTAATCAACTATTCTTGTTATTTTACACGATACCGTATCACTTTTGATGAATTTATACAAATACAATTTGTTATTATTAAGATGGTTGTAAATATCATTATTTTGAAACCAACTCATATCTCTTACGTAACTAATGTGATGATTTGAATTTGTTCTACAATAGTAACTCATACTCCGTACAATAGTTTGGTTCAGACCTACTAATAAAGTTGTCTAATTATCCTATATCATTACTTAATTACACATTTAATTGTACATGTATTAGTGAAGTTATATGATAATAGATTGTTTAATTTTCACCCAAAAAAATTAATAGATTGTTTAATATGAACTGTAGAAGTACAATGTACTCCTTCCGTCCCGATTATTTGTTTACCTTTCTATATTATGAAGGTCTTTATGTGTCATTTGACTCTAGTGGAACTATTGTCCACTTGTCAATTGTCATCCATTTAAGTACAATCATAAATGATCTCCGCTCTTTTTTTAGTCTATGTGCCAAAATATAAATAAATAAACGGGATTGAGAAAGTAGTCGGTAACTATTACTCCGTACATATATTGACAAATAAATACGTCGGCCTTTCCTGGTCGGAAATTCGGAATTGTCAGATGAGGAAGGACGAATATTAGACATTGCCCGGATAAGTAAGGAACATATTTGCATGAATGGGCTTTAGTAGAAGAATAAATCAGACTGGCCCAAAATTAATCTGATGTTTGTGTCAGCTTGCACCTCTATCAACCCAATCCTAGTCCATAACATAATAATATGGTTTATACTACACAATTTGTTATGTATATGAAGATGTTTTTGTTGGTCTTATGAATAAAACGGACCACCCAACTACTATAGGTGGGTAGCATCACAAAAATTTGAATTGTTGATCATGACTTTCTTATGAATAAAACGGACCAAATAATACACCATTTATGTAGATGAGACAAATACTTTATTCTTCCTTATTCATTTTGCCGTTGTCTTATTCATCTCAAATGGGAGTACACTTGAACCGTCGTCTTAAATAAAAATTTGTGAAGATGATTTTATTACGAGACAAGTCCAATTACAATAAGATCAAACTAAAGCAAATTAGTAGTCAATGAGTTTTTGATTCGAAACACCCTCCTTTCCAACGTCGCGATTTGCGGGAATCATTATGGTACTCGGATAATGTTGTTACAGTTTTAATCTTTAATTTGATGATGAGAAATTGTTGCAGTAAAATTGTAGAGAGTAAAATGGATTACGGAAGCCATGTGCAGACACGAGCGCTGAAACCGGCCACCAATTTTGGTCACCATATTTATAAGTTTTATTGATGAAATTCAATACAAAACTCGACATAGAATACACATAGCATTTATATTTGGGACCTCATTTTTCTATGGTGCAGAGGGCTTCCACACGTTTTGAGACGCCCCTGGTTGATATGTAGGCCTTTGTGTTGATAGGCCCATCTTACTATAAAGGCAGCCTTGTAAGCTGTAAGTGAGTGAGTTGGATTGATGCAATAATCACCCAAGGTAGTAGTAGGCTTTAAGGATTTCAATCAGCCCAAATATAAGGGGTATAGTATATCTTTTCAATTAATCATTATTCACTAATTAAATAAGGGATAATAATGTAATTTTCATATTAACAATATAAATTAGCTAGAGACAATTGACCAAGTCATGGAGCTGCTGAGGTTTAATTAAGATTAATAATGCAAGAGGCAAAGTCTACGACATGGACATTCAGCTCATATTTCTCTAGGATTATTCATGGACTCTTATTATTTCAGAGTAGCGTATTTAAAATTTACTACGAAAATTATAACTTGGATATAAGATATCAACAAATTAAAGATTACGAGTACAGAGTACTATTTAACTTGGTTAATTTCTTTCCATAGTTCCATCATATTGTTAATTCACACCAATCCGAATTAGATGCTAATATGAAATTAATCGCAATGTCATGGCCACTAATGAATTTGTAAATGATGAGATAAGATTAATACAAATAATTTAGCTAAAGCCAACCCGGCTAACCACTCCTTAATCAACAATTACACCAAGTATAATAGTAGTATACTATAAACTAAACCTAAAATGGGCACTACACCCCAAATTAAAGACTTGTTCAATTATTGACGGACCCCATCTCTAGTTTTGGCCGGTGATCATAACAATTCTCCACCATCTGATCAACATTTATGCCACGTGGCACCATCACACTGTTTTGGAGGCTCCGACTAGTAGCAATCCACAAATTGGACTTTAACATCATGCGGCCGTACGTAATGACAATCCCACATTTTTGTCATTTAAAAATAAGGGCACTTCATAAGGGTCAGTACTCAGTATATAAGGCTCACTCAACTATGGGTTATGCACCAAATAGCTAATAATACCAAGCAACTTCCACCTTTAAGAAGCCATTAGAAAAGCTAGCCGAGAAGCCGACAATTATTTGCTTAGTTGGTATTCTAAGAATGGCCATCCCTAGAATCGATGTCGGCTCAGCTGCTGAGGCTAGCCACCCATCAACATTCAAGGCTGCATTGGCTGAGTTTATCTCCATGCTCATTTTTGTTTTCGCAGGAGAAGGCTCCGGCATGGCCTTCAGTAAGTATTAATTATCCATGCTCGTTATTTGTTGCTGCTTCTTGGCAATCCCCTGGCTTTGCAGTCAAATTACACTAATGATCCAGAAAAGATAAATATTGGAACAGCAGAGCTTAACAATTTACTGATGAATTTGGTGTTTTGTTTTTGTGACCAGGCAAGCTCACAGACAATGGTGCTGCAACCCCAGCTGGACTGGTAGCTGCTGCCCTCTCTCACGGATTTGCGCTCTTTGTGGCTGTCGCAGTTGGTGCTAACATTTCCGGTGGACACGTCAACCCCGCTGTCACCTTTGGTGCTTTCCTTGGCGGCAAAATCTCCTTTGTCAAAGCCATCTTCTACTGGATTGCCCAATGCCTTGGCGCTGTGGTTGCTTGCCTCCTCCTCAAGTTCTCCACTGGCGGACTGGTAAATACCCCTTTCACGTAACCCTCCCAAAAGATCTAGTTAATTCGTGTCATGGCAATTTTGCCGGGTCATTTACATCTTGATGCCTCAAAGCTAACGGTACTTTGCTATCTGTTCCCCTACTGCAGCCAACATCTGCCTTTGCTCTCTCCTCAGGAGTAAGTGTCTGGAACGCTGTTGTCTTCGAGATAGTGATGACCTTCGGACTTGTCTATACTGTTTACGCCACAGCTGTGGACCCCAAGAAGGGTGACATTGGCATCATTGCCCCATTGGCCATCGGTTTCATTGTTGGTGCCAACATCCTCGCCGGGGGTGCCTTTGATGGAGCTTCCATGAACCCGGCTGTCTCTTTCGGGCCTGCCGTTGTTAGCTGGACATGGGCCAACCACTGGGTCTACTGGCTCGGCCCATTTGTTGGTGCTGCAATTGCCGCTCTCCTCTACCACATTGTCTTCATTCAGCCAGACAACTACGAAGAGCTGCCCTCATCGGCTCGTGATTATTAACCACACTTCGAGCTAATAAAGTTTGAAAGCTCTTGGGTGGATATGTTTCTAATTATTTGAGTGTTTTGTTGAAGTTTTCTATTTGTATTTAATTGTGAATCCTTGTAAAACTTTTATTTCCCTCTTATCCTACTTTTGATGAATTACCACGTATAGCAACTGACTAAATGGTCTTTCGAAACCAGTACATTACCATAATAAAGGCACCATGAGAGGAGAGGATCCACAATAACAAGAAAGCCGTATTCCCTAAATGAATCGGGCCATGGCTAACATTTAAACTAAAAGAGGGCAAAAAAATATAGGCATCTAAAGCAGTCTCATCAAAAACTTCCAAATTATAACAGGGAGCAAGTAATGTTTTTGAAGTAATGGTGAAAGAAAGCATCTCGGGCAATATGCAGAGGCAGATGGTAAATGTCTATTATAAAAGACATGCACCTTCACGTGCATTGTGTAAATCCCGTGTCTAGATATAGGAGACATGTAAGATAATGACATGGCCAATGATTGATCCTATGTGAATTTACAAGGAAGAAACTGCATACAAACCTTCAATTAATCTTCTTATCATGATGTTTGCGCAGCTTCGACCGTCTTTGTTTCAGTAAATACAGGTAAAGCTTCAACCAAAGAAATGGATAGCACACAAGCACCACCTAGCATAAACATCAATGTCAGTATTATAAACAAGGCATGGAAACGTCACGAAGTGCAACAGAACAGTTAATTTAATCATCAAATAAATAAAATCAAATACGGAAGTCTGCATAACATTAATCCAAAATGAGGTTTTATCAAAAACCAAAATTTTGAATTGATTATGGAGCTAATATTACCAAAAGCATGAGTGAATTGTGTTTTTACCAAGTTTCCTATTTCCTCTATTATGAACACTCCGAATGCTTCTTACTAATACTATAGAAATCAAAGAGTTTTGTCTTTCATGGATCCACCCAGGGAAACCATACAGCTAAGACCTCCCAGTCCCTCCTGTGTACAATTCCACTGAAAACCAAACTTGCTTGTGGACAAATTAGGGGCCCGTGAAGATACTGCATCTAACTTAGGACACTTTAACGAGGCTCTGGATAAAATTGCTAAAAGACCTAGAAATGCTAAGTCCAAGAAGCCTGTTTCGGGGCTTACTCTTGAATGTTGAGAGTCTTGTTTAGTTAGAAGTGTAAAATTGTCAAAAAAAAAAAAAAAAAAGATTCTCTACTCATTCAACACAAATCTCCCATACAATATGTTGAGTTGGCCTGCAATAAGCCCTCCAAGGGATCCACCACTTCACTATCTTGTCAGAGAAGAAGAGCTAAAGAGGACATCAATTTCACAGAAAAACTCCAAATACACAAGAGCATCAACCAACCAACAGCATTACCTCATAACATCAGAGATCCCGCATAATACAGAAAGGGCGGTAGACGGATGTATGCAACCTTAGAGATTGTTTTATAACTACACGTCGAAAAATTGCATTAAGAAATACATTGGCCGGCTGTTAACTAAATAATAAGGGAATCACATACATTTGAATGGACCATCTTGAATTATTCCAATATACTCCAAAGCTAAACAATAATGAATCTTAGGTTTCATTGGAATTGGCAGGTTAGAGGCTTAGATCCAATGGGTGTCTAGAATTACTGCGCTCATATTGATAGCTAACAGTAGAAGTGAGTATGCTGTGGGTATGCAGGTAACTCATTTGGTGCCATGTGCCTATTATTAGAGAATAATTAGCACAATTATTCTAACTTATAATTGCATATTCTTTGTATCTTTTGGTCAATATTTGTAACTTATTTTCTCCTTATTATTAGCCCTAACTTTGGAAACTAATTCCTTAATCTTAGGTAACAATCTTTGTAAGTAGTATATATTCATGTATGCTCCTCATTGTAATTCATCACATTCAATAATAATAATTCTACATGGTATCAGGAGAAAGGTTTTGATCTCCCTACCAACTCTTTATCACCATTAAAACCGTGCTTCTCAACCCCCTCAAACATGTCGGGTAACACCATTCCCAACAACGCCGAGCCCTCCAAACCCCTAGTGCTCGTCAACATCCATGCCATCACCAAATTTGATGAGTCTAACTACCAACAATGGCGGATTCAATTTGAAGCCTTGTTGCAAGGTTACGGTCTCTCATCCTTCATTGATGGTACTGCTCCTCCACCCAAAACCATTACCGAAAAAGATAAACAACCCGACCCAAATAAGGCGTACAATACTTGGTTTCGGCAAGATCGACTGCTCTTCGGTGCCGTGGCAAGCACACTCGCTCCCTCTGTCATTCCTATCCTCAACCGATTAGCCACAACGAAAGACGCATGGGATGCTATTGCTTCATCTTATGCTCGTCCTTCTCGTGGTCATATCAAACAACTCCGTTACAAACTCAAAACCACCACCAAAGGTTCCTCCTCCATCAACGACTATATGAACAAAATTAAGGCTACTGTCGATGAACTCGCTCTTCTCGACACTATCCTCTCCCAAGAAGACATCACGGATCACATCATTGATGGTTTGCCCTCATCGTACCAATCCGTCATTGATGTCGTTAATGCCCGTTGTTGGGGTTTTTAGTACAAATAATATAAAAGACAAAGACACAATATTTTGTTATGGGATTAACCCACAACCCAACCTTTTATTATTATTCTTTAACCTTAACAATAATACAATCTCAATCACTTAGCCACTAGCTAAGATTTCAATCTATGCTTAACTCAGGATATTAAGCATACACTCACATCTTTCCAACAATGACCATGACCTCTATTTATAAGGTCCTAAGTCCTAACTTATCTAGTAACATAAAGAGTCATTACATCATATAAATTCTAACTCCTAACATTTACATACTACTAATTATATAACATCTAAAACATAAATAGTAGTAACTTAACATAACTTAAAAGATAAAGACTTTAATACATATTACTAGCTCATCAATAATGTTGGGGTTACATTATTCCCAACAAACCTCCCCTTAAGCCCAACATTATTTCCAACTTCTCAATCATCAAGCCGATCGACCCAACCTACCCGGGAGAACCTCCCCTTGAACTAACCCATCTTCTCCACATCTTCCATCAAATGTGAATAAGTTAGTTTCACCTTTTCTACCCTTGAGAATCACCTTACCCCTTTTAGTGACCTCCAAAACACCATTCTCAACATGAATGGTACAACCCTTAGAATCTAATCTACCCAATGAGATTAAATTTCTACTAATGTTCGGTATGTATCTAAAATCACCAAACCTTCTAACTTGGCCATCATGAAGTCTTACCTTCATTTCACCAATACCTTCAATATTTGCCTTATCACCATTAGACAAACTAATCACTTTACCTTCACATTTTTCATAAGAAGAGAATCACTCTCTTCTTTCACATATGTGATTGGAAGTTCCCGAATCTAACACCCAACTCTCCTTAGGTTCCTTTTCACCATGAACCATTAAGAGTTCACCATCATCAACTTCTTCCATAGCCGCAACCCCACTTCCACGAGTCTTTTTCAACTCCTTCAAATCTTCTCTTGCCTTAGGACATACACTTTGTAGATGGCCTAACTCATCGCAATTGAAGCACTTGATATTGAGATTGTGCTTTTTCCAACCGCCCTTTTTCTTGCCGCGATATTCACCAACAATACTTGTAGAGCCGCCACCTCCTTATTTCATTAACTTTTCGGACTCAAGCAAAACTCCAACGGTCTCATCTAAAGCCAATGTTGTCTTCCCCACAAGTAAACTAACAATTACCGTGTTATACATTTTGGGAAGAGATGCTAACAACATTATAGCCTTATCCCCTTCTTTGAATGTCTCTCCGAACTCGTCAATTGGGTGATCAAGCCATTGAATTTGTTTAGATGATCCCTCAAATCGTCGTCATCTACCATCTCGAGCTCAAAAAGATCTTTCTTCAAGAATAGTTTGTTAGCCAAGGATTTTGCACTATAAATGCTACATAACTTGGTCCACAATTATTTAGGATTTGTCTCTTTTAACCGACTATAATTGATTTATGGTGCAAGGGCTAACCGGATTGTACTAATCGCGCGCAATTTCATGTCCTCCCATTTGAGAACTTGAACATCATCGGGCTTCTTGTCTTCTAGAGTCGCATACAACCCATGTTGTATGAGAACATCCTTTATCATGCTTTGCCACATCGAGAATTTGTTGTTACCATTGAACAACTCCATCTCAAACTTTGTACCAAAACTTTTTTCCATCTAATCGTAGTTTTGATACCACTTGTTGGATTTTTGGTACAAATAATATAAAATACAAAGACACGATATTTTTGTATGGGATTAATCCACAACCCAACCTTGTATTATTATTCTTTAACCTTAACAATAATACAATCAATCTCTAACACTTAGCTACAAGATAAGATTTCAATTTATGCTTAACTCGAGATATTAAGCATCTACTCATTTCTATCCAATATGACTAATGACCTCTATTTATAAGGTCATAAGTCCTAACTCATCTAGTAACATAAATAGTCTTTATTCCATATAAAAGCTAACTTCTAATATTTACTACTAAGAGCATCTAACATCTAAAGAGTAAATACTAGAAACATAAAACATAACTCTAAACATAAAGACTCTAAATGTTACTAACAAACACAAATGTAACATACTTATTAATAATGTTGGGGTTACTTTCCCAACATTAAGAATAGTCATGTACTTACAAAATCGAAGTATATATACATGATTTCGAGTACATATAAAAAGAGTAGTAATGAGTATATATCTTTAATGCATATAAATAATCACTTCTTTTTGCTATATGAGATAGGAAAAAATAACAAACATAATTCTTTTTTAATAATATTTTCAAATAAGTATTGTAAAAAATATTTATAAAAATATTGATCTTGCATACATAGTTGTTGGAGTATGTGTCCTCAACAATAGTGCGATCACATATTTAAATCTCAAACAAGAATACATAAGGGATAATTCTATCATATATAGTCGACTGATCAACATTAATAGGTAATGATTGGCTGATTAGAGTTTGACATTACTGTCGTATGACGGTGGTGATCAGTCGACCTCTTTCGGTCACACCTAAAGGACGGGACCCAAATAGAAATCTAGTTATTTGTATTCGATACAATTTAATTAGTCATTTAACATATATTGGGTATATGTTAATGAGAGTTGTTAATTAGAGAACGAGTTTGGAACTCGAGT
>JAOWBH010158233.1:0-11520 GCA_028566215.1 Silene coronaria | reverse complement strand
TGTGGATCGACCTCCTTACCCTACTACATTCATTAGTTTGGTATTGAGCTTTATAAATTTCGTTTGATAGGCTTGCGTGACAAAAGCCGTATCACAAGGGTTCAACAACCAAGGGTATCATAATGATCAAAAGTTCAATCGATCAAATCAAGGATTTTACAATAATAACCAAGGGGACCAAGGTTTTAACAATCGATATCAAAACTTCCAAGGGTATAATCAAAGTCACGATTATTACAACCAAGGTCAAGGTTTTCAAGGAGACCAAGGGTTCTACAATCAAGGTATCATTCAAGGATTTAATAATTCTCAATTCAATTAAGAACAACCAAGGGGACCAAGGTTTTAACAATCGATATCAAAACTTCCAAGGGTATAATCAAAATCACGATTATTACAACCAAGGTCAAGATTATTTCAATCAAGGTCAAGGTTTTCAAGGAGACCAAGGGTTCTACAATCAAGGTCCCATTCAAGGATTTAATAATTCTCAATTCAATTAAGAACAAGGTTTCAATCAAGGTTACAACAACCATCAAAACTTTAACAATGGTAATTAAGGGTTCCAACACCTTGGGTAAGGGAACCAAAATCAAGGATATGGCAAGAACAAGGAAATAAAGGGAATTACCAAGGAGGTAATAACTAAGGATCGAGCTATCGATATGACTACGGGTTCCCCTTAGCCTTGCAAAACTAACCGTTCAATCAAGAACCAAATCCTCAAGCAAACATCCAAATCATAGACTACGGGAATATGATGAAGTTAATCACCACCACTCAAGATACGGTGAAACTATTGAACTCTTCCCCCAAGATCGAACCTTGAGAACCAAGTGGCGTCTCAAGCACTTGCTCATCCTCATAAACCACGAAGGATTGATGGGGCAAGGTCAATCATCTAAGGATTCTTCGAGAAGCCATCAAGCACACACGTTTGTTTTTAAGAGTGGGGTTGAACTTGAAGACCCTTACAAGGACTTAGAGATTGAAGCGGATCCTAAGAGGAAGAGAGTAGTGATGAATGAAGGGAAGGAAATCCCGTCATTGACTCCTTCGGCAAAAGTGAGCGAGCCAAAGAAAGGGAAGGTAACAAGTGAATCATCATCAAGTAAAGAAGTTCCTTCCGTTAAAGACTATGACGGGATGGTTGAATACCTACCCTATGAGGAAATCGGGGTGGGAGCTAGTGATGAAGTTGTCTTGCAACCTTCTACTAAGGTAACAACTAATGCATCCTCCACTAAGGTAACTCCTAACTCTCAACTTGTTGTCAATATCCCCTATCCCACTAGAGTTATTCGGTCTAGAGATAACTTTAAGTACACCAAGTTTTGTGAAATGTTGGACAAGCTTGAAGTGAAACTTCCCTTTACTGAGGTGATATTGAACATGCCAACATATTCCAAGTTTTTAAAGGATATCTTGTCTAAGAAAAGGACTTTAGGAGGCCGAGAGACGGTGGCATTAACCGAAGAATATAGTGCACTCCTTTATAAAAAAAAATGTCACCGAAACTTGGTGATCCGGGTAGATTTCCAATATCTTGTATGGTTGGCAATGTTTCGATATCTAGGGCCCTATGTGATTTAGGGGTAAGTGTAAGTTTTCTCCTTTTGAACATTGCTAAGAGAATTGGGATGAACGCTTTACTTGCTACCAATATGACTCTTCAATTGGCGGATAGGTCTATCAAGCGCCCTTTGGGGGTGCTAGAAGACGTACCTATCAAAGTTGGAAAGTAATACATTCCCGCCGACTTCGTGGTCCTTGATATTTCGAATGATAGTCATACTCCTATCATCCTCGATGGGCCATTCTTGGCTACCGGAGGAGTGTTGATTGATGTAAGGAATGAAAGGCTATCCTTTAAAATAGAAGGCGACGTAGTCGAGTTTAATCTTACTCATCTTGTGAAGGGTCGAACACTAGACCAAGCTTGTACCATTGAGATCATTAAAGAAGTTGTTGAAGAAGTAGCAAGGGAAGATGCAATGACGGAGGAGGCATTTCAAATTGCCATCCAAGATGAAGAAACGGATGATGTCCTTAAAGTTGATGATGAGCTCATAAAAAAGGTTGAGGAATTGCTCCCTCCTAAGGTACAACTCAAACACATTCCTCCATCACTTAAGTATGCCTTTTAGGTGAGGGAGAGACTTATCCGGTGATAGTCAATGCTAACCTTGATGACATTCAAGAAATAAAACTTTTGAAAGTTCTAAAACCCCACAAACAAGAATTGGGGTAACAACAAAGGATTGAGTCCCAATTTATGCATGCAAAGAATTACACTTGAAGAGGGGAGTCAGCCTACGGTAGAGGGTCAATGGAGGTTGAATCCTAAGATGGCAAAAGTGGTAAAAAATGAAGTTTTAAAATAGCTTGAAGCGGGTATAATTTACCCAATCACGGATAGTAGATAGGTAAGTCCCGTCCATGTGTTCCCCAAGAAAAGAGAGGTGACTATGGTTCAACAAGACGACGACACTTACATGTCTACTAGGCCGGTGATGGGTTGGAGGATGTGTATAGACTATAAAAAACTCAATGCTTCTACCCTAAAAGACCACTTCCCCAATCCGTTTATTGACCAAATGCTTGAGAGGTTGGTGGGACATGCTTACTATTGTTTCCTCGATGGTTATTCAGGATTCTTTCAAATCCCAATACACCTGGATGACCAAGAGAAAACAACTTTTACATGCCCCCATTGAAGTCTATGCCTATAAGAGGATGCCCTTTCGATTGTGTAATGCACCCGGCACCTTCCAAAGGTGTATGATGGCCATCTTTGTCGATTTCCTTGAAAAGAGTATGGAGGTCTTTATGGACGACTTTAGTGTCCATAGAGATTCATTTGATCATGGACTTGTGAATTTGTCCAATGTTTTAAGGTGTGAGGAGCACAACCTTTTTCCTCAACTGGGAGTGTATCCAAAAGGGGAATAGAGGTAGATGGAGCTAAGATTGCGGTCATAGAAAATTTGACACCCCCGACGAATGTTAAAGGGGTGAGAAGCTTTCTTGGACATGCCGGCTTTTATAGGCGTTTCATAAAGGATTTTTCAAAGATTTCAAAGCCGTTAAGCTCCCTTCTCCTCAAGGATGCACCCTTCATATTTGACCAATCTTGTCTTCAAGCTTTCAATAGGTTAAAAGAGACTCTTGTGACGGCTCCAATTATCCGCTCACCGGATTGGAGTTTGCCATTTGAAATAATATGTGATGCCTCCGACTATGCCATAGAGGCGGTTCTTGGACAAGTGGTGGATAAGCGACACCATTTCATATACTACCCAAGAAAAACTTTGGATTAAACACAATGTCATTATACAACCACCGAGAAGGAAATGCTTGCAATCGTTCATGCTATTGAGAAGTTTAGGCCATTTCTAGTCTAGAATTTCTAAACGGAATGTAATTAGAGAGAAAAGGGAGAAGTTATCGGTTAAACTTGCTCAATTATTAACATAAACTCATTGCCCTTATATAGGCTTACAACTAACCAATGCTGAAAACTAACTACCAAAAATATGGTAACTACCCACTATTAACACTAAGTCAATAAAACACATGGTAAATTGACCAACTAACCCACTACTTCATTAATCCACATACTTAGGAACTAATACCATAAATTTTAGAGCACTAACTTCAACACCTAGTTGATCTAGAAATTAAAGACAAAGCGGGGGCCGAAAATGTTGTGGCCGACCACTTGTCTAGGCTAACGGTTGAAGAACATGGATAGAAAGATGAAAGTGGACCAATCGATGATTGGTTGAGAGAAGATAGTTTAATGGAAGTCAATGTCAAAGTTCCATAGTTTGCGGATTTGGCAAACTATTTGGTAAGTGGCTTTATCCCAGATGAACTTGATGATAGAGGAAGGAGAATGTTGAAGCATGATTCTAGGATATATGACGACACGTATTTGTTTAAGAAGTATGGTGATAGAATGTTTAGGAGGTGTGTGTCCAAAGAAAGAGTAATGGAAATAGTTGACCGGCTACACAACTCGGCCTATGGCGGGCACTTGGCTACTTCAAGAACAATTGCCAAGGTGCTACAAGGTGCATTCTATTGGCCAACAATGTTCAGAGAAATTCACTACTTGGTGAAATCATGTGATGCATGCCAACAAATGGGAATGGAAGAAGTAATGTGATGTCGCTCAATAATATCCTTGAAATTGAGCTATTTGATTGTTGGGGAATCGACTTTATGTGCCCATTTCCAAACTCATGTGGGAATGTGTATATTTTGGTGACCGTCGATTATGTATCAAAATGGATCGAAGCGGTAGCATCACCGACCAATGATTCGATGGCAGTGATGAAACTTTTCAAAGGTACAATTTTCCCAAGGTTTGGAGCCCCGAGAGTGGTTATAGGCGATGGAGGCTCACACTTTCGCAAGAGCACCTTCAAAACTTTGTTGGAATCATATAGATTGCGACACAAGATTGCCCTTGCCTATCACCCACAAACTAATGGGCAAGTGGAGGTTTCCTGTAACACCCGCAATTTTTGCTTTATGTTGTTTTATTAAAATCGCTTATTTTATAAGTTTCCACTTTTATTCTATTGAGTAAATATTTTAAAATGACAATTTATCACTAACTGCATTTATTTTCATGGGAAATCATACTTTAGCTTAGTTGGGATAAAACTGTTATTAATTGGTCTAAATAGACTTAAGAATCGAGTTCTACGTGGAAAAATAGTGAGACCCGAGTCCTTTAGTAATGGATCAAGTTTAGTACACTTGGGTCATATTTTAAGCCTTATTTTAAGAGTAAACTCTCTCATTCATCTTCTTCCTCACAAATTTCACTAGACTCTCTCTCTCTCTCTCTCTCTCTCTCTCTCTCTCTCTCTCCAAAACCTCCATTAAAACCCCTCTTAAATCTCTCATCTAAAACTCACATAAAACCTCTAATTCTTAACCAAATTTAAATTTGTTTGTTGTTCTAAAATCCTCTATCATTCTCCACCTTTCTAGGTAAGAAAGTTTTCATCTTGTTCAACCTTTCAAAAATCCATCTTTCTCAAAGTTTCATAATTTTTACAAATTACTATGTTTTTCTCGTCTAGGTAATGACTTAGAAGACCCGGAGAAGAGTAACATCTCATAGGAGAAGATTTAGAGGATTAGAAGTTTTAATTAAGGTATTGTCGATGGGTTACTCGGCATTACATAGTTTTTATGTGATTTGTATGTTTAGATTCAAGTTTTACATGAAAAAGGCTAGTTATTTTATGTGGGTATTCCTTGTTTATCTTGGGTAATGATTTATGAGATTTGTATGATAGGATTGGTTGAATTAAAGTTGGTTAATGGGGTTTTAAATGTTGATTTTGTGTTTAACCATGTTTGTGGTAAAATATTGAGTTAAGTTAGTTTGTTATGAAATCTATGATACCTTATGATGTGTTTAAAGGTTGTTCTTGTCTCCATTGTTGATTGGTGTTGAGCATTGTTGAGTTTACATGAGTTTCACCTTCTTAGACCAAGGAAAAAGATAAATATCTAAGTGTTTGAATCGTGTGCCACCGACAGGTGAAGTTTCACCCGGTCGGGTAAAGTTTCACCCGGTTGGGCGAAATGTGATTTTGGGTTTTGTCGTCGGCGGGTGAAATTTCACGCGGTCGAGTGAAGTTTCATCCAGTCGGGTAAAACTTTTCCCGCACTGTCGCGTTTTACTAAAATGGTCATATCTCACTCATTTCTTGCTTTTTTTAGGCTTGTGATCTATCGTTAGAACCGTAAGAGGATAAGATATCACCTCCAATTGGTTTCACCTCATTATCATGTATATAACTCAAGTTATGACCGTTTAAAGTTGACCTTTGTTGTAGCCGAGTTCTAAACTTGTTGTTTTAGATGGGGGTTTATGTTTATTGATTATTATACCTTTTAACCTTTGTTATAATGCCTATGTGTGGTGTGTTAACACTTTTTACCATTGAAACATTTTGTTTATATTTTATTTACATGATTTGTGAAGGATGAATTTATGGTTTGTTTACACTTTAATTATATGAAATATCTTATGATACCCATGTATGAGTCGTATTACTTTCGTTTTCGTTTATCACATGTTAAGTATAGATGGCATGTTTATGCATGTAATTGTAACATTCGTGCTCTTGGCAATGTATTATGCTATATTGTCTACTTGACTTGTTTAGGCCTTTCTCGTGCCGTTGTGCCGAGATTGGTTATCTCATTCTTATTCTGTCTCTTTTGTGCTGTTCTGCCAAATTCGGGGTACTCGACTTCGGTTTTGTCGATCGAGTCTTGGATGCAAAACGTTTATCAGGTTGAATCAGGAAACGTTCATCCCGAGAGTCTGACTAGGTTTAGACTAGGATCGGACATATATTATCGCCGTCCTACCGGTAGGAATTGAGTCTAAGAGTAGTAAAGGTCATGCATTCATTTGAATACTTGCATATGTAATTGTCTTTTGAAAGAGTGTTTGTGGTCACTAAGTGGTGTTCAATTGTTATTTACCTTTGACGTCCTTGATTATACTAATATGTATGATTCATCTATGCCTTTGCCTTTCATTCATGTTGTTTATCTTTCGTTATTCATATGCTATGTTTAATCATGTTCTTAATTACGTTCACTTTGATGTAATATGGCTGGGAGAACCTTAACTTACCCTCCACTGACTATGACATTCATTTTTTATGAATGAACAGGTTGCAGGTTGGTGCTTATTTGGGGTTTCGACGAGTGAGCTAGCGAGCGTTGTACTCACAACTATTAACCTTATTCGTTGTAGTTTAGTTTAGTAGTTAATATATAATTTGTGTTTAGTTAAGGGATTGGGATCCCTTGAATTTATTTAAGTTGTAATGCATAAAATGTTTCTTAAATTTAAGTTTTGTTTTACGATTTAGTGACTTCACCGTTTTTTTAATATCAAAGTTTTTAAAGTCTCGCATTTTTCGCTGTAATCGCGGGGTTTCACACCTATCTTCAAGAACAATTTCATTAGTACTTTATTTGATTACATGACAAAGTTCTGCATGAAATTCAACTTTATTTCCTTTGTTACATAAATGAGAAATAATAATCAAATTGTGTTTAAGATCGTTAAAAAGCAGCACATCGTCAATGAAATGTGAAAGAGACTTACCAACTTTGCTAATACCAACAACCTCACCTTTTTTGTTGTCTCCAAATGTCACATTTCTATCCTTGTGAGCCGATAATGATAGGAATTGTTTCTTATTACATGTCATATGTCATGAACAACCACTATCTAGATACCAACGGCTACCTCCTCTCATTCGGCCCTGAAAAGAGATTAGTTTGAAGATTTAGGAACCCAAACAAGTTTGGATCCCTTCTTATTACGAACCAAACCTAAGAAATCCTTAACTAATCCACAATTTCTTAATGACGCTTATATTTTGATCTAAATGACTTAGTCGTTTTTTACAAGCATTAAATACATGACCCATGTTTCCACAAAATTTGCATATGACATATTCAGGTAAGCCCACATACTTCCGCTTGCAAAAGTCTCTCCGTAGGGTTTAGGTCTAGTAGCATTAACACTACTGGATTCGTTCTGTTTTGAACAGTTAAGAGGATTGTTTACTTTCTGTTATGGTACCCAAACAGTACAGTATGGCGGACTATTCTGTTTGGAATCTGAACATAATTCATACCTTAATCCAAGCTTATCTGATTTCTTAGATTGATTACTGAGAAAATCAAGAATAGTAGTACTTCATTCCCATTTGGCAACAACATTTCTAGCATTTTTTAGGTCGGTTTCAAGATTACCAATTTTCACAAGAAGTCTTTTGTTCTTGACAAGGAGAGCATCATAATCAACATTAAGTCTATCAAATATAGCATAAAAATCAGAATATGTGGTGGAACTACTAACATGTGTCTTTTTAATCTCATCTAGTTCCACAGTCAAGTCATGTATCTCATTAACGAGAAACTCGTTATCAGTAGTGAGTTTAGATTGAACAGACTAGTTGACTGTTTGTTTTGACATATTCTTCAGATCATGTTTTAACTGTATGTTCTCCTCCACGATACTTTCTATCTCAAATTGCATAGCATTTAAACGCTTGTTCAATTCATAACTTGTGTCTAGGGTCTCATCAAGTAATCTCACAATTTTGTCCTTAGATAAAAACCTAATTTGAGATTTGAGATCAGAGAGACTTACCTCGTCTTCCGATTCACTATCGGAAGCATTTGAATGTGCCATGAGACACCTGGGAGAGTCATCATATGTCTTGCGTTGTGATCTCGGCTTGTAGGTAGATTTGAGATAGAACTTCTCATCTTTTTCTTCTTTAGGTGCTTTATCGTCTTGTGAGTCAGACTCACCCCAAACTGCAGCAATCATTGCACATTTATACTCTTATTTAGACTTTTCACGTATATCCTTAGATCTCTCCTCTTCCCATTTTGGACAGTTTTGAACTTGGTGATCTTGATCACCATATCCAAAACAACCCATTTTAGATTTTGGACGTTAAGAAGAAGAAACAGATTTTTTTATTTTATTTAACACTTTCAAACTTCCCTTGGTTTCGTTTTCTAATGATATTTGCAATTCTCTTAGACAACAAAGCAACTTTCTCCTCAAGATCACTTTCATTATCACTTGAGAGGACGTTCAAGGCCAATCCCTTAGCTTTGGGTTTCTCATCAGCATTATTATCGAGGAATAGTTCGTGTACCATGAGAGATCCCATCAAAGCTTGATAAGAGAGAATGGATAAGTCCTTGGATTCTTCAATAGACGTGCCTTTTGTTGCCATCTCTTGGTAAGACTTCTTAAAATTTAACGGCCAATGTCCCCAGTTTCAAATTTTCGACCAAGATTTGAAAGTCCGTTAGTTATGTTTGAAAAATGGCAAGATATACTCTTTATCGACTCACCCTCTTGCATTCTAAAGGATTTGTATTGTTGCATTAAGAGATCAATACGAAGTTTCTTTACTTGTAATGTTCCCTCATGGGCTAGTTCAAGACTGTCCCATATTTCTTTAGCCATTTTACCACTTGCAATACGACTTGTTTCCTCAATGGAAATGCCTGATTGCAAAAGTGATATGACTTTAGCATTATTTTCCGCTTTTTTATAATCATTCTCATTATAGTCCTTTGGTTCTGTCACAATAACCTACCAGTTGTGATGGTTGATGTGATAACAAGATGACCGTTTTGGATGATTATCCAACATTCATGGTCAATTCCTTGTATGAAATGTATCATACGATTTTTCCACCAGCCATTGTCCGTGCAAGAGAGGACATTTGACACCTTTTGAATTCATTAGACTAAAAATAAAATAAATAAACTCAAAAGGATCAAACTTTTTGCGGTAAAGCAGTTACGAGCACGAGGCTCTGATACCAATTTTTGAGTTTATGGATCCGACACTTAAGAGGGGGAGGAGGTGAATTAAGTACCCTTTTAAAACTTTTAAACGAAAATCACTTTCACAAACATTTCTGGATTAGTACACAAGCAAATTAAACACTTCGGGTGACTGTTTAAACAATAACGACATGCGTAAATAATAAATAAGAGAAATAACAAGAACTAAAAACAAAGTAAAGGGACGACACACATTATTTTTAAAGTGGTTCGACCTACTCTCTAAAGGTTTACGTCCACATTTTCTCTTATTATTATTTCATTTATAACCAAACCCGATTACAAAGAAAATCCCCACCATCAACTCGATCTTATGACTCGAGTAAAGCTCGTACCCCAAAAACACTCTCTCACAAATAGAAAATTACAAGTCTATTGTCTCCTTTCACAACTTAGAACAATGGAGAACAATATTTCTTAAGAGATGAAAGACTTTGAGTACTTGACAGTACGTTCAAAAGGTACGACTCAAAACAATTTTTGCAAAACACTTGAAAAGTAGTTTTTGAAACTTTGTTTGCAAAACTCACGTTGAAAAATATGCACTTGGTCAGCCAAATAATTCTGAATTAAAACTTCTTTATTTAAGGGAAGATTTGTTTGTCAAATTTCCTAAAAAAAGTAAGAGAATATATTTTAAGATAATTCTAGAATCCAATCTTTTGTTAAACAATATTGAGATCAAGTAATTTTATCACAAAATAAGGAACAATATTTTATCAGAATATTCCGTCCAAAATAAGGATGAATCACAAGAAGATATTTTTTGAAAATATTCAGAAAATCATTTTCGATGTGCTCTCATGAACTGTTCCGAATTGAACAGTATCTAGGACTGGTCAGTACAGGTATGCCAAGTTAACTCAAGACTCTTATCTTTACAATAACTAGACTTAAGGGGCACGGACTTGAATGTCTTCAAGCTCCTTCCAAGCATGATGTATGTCCTGGAATACGTATCACATTATACGTTTAGCTCACAAGCATTAGTTAAGAGGGAAGGAAACGATTAAGGACTTGTCATCATCAACATATATGGTTCAACACTTAGGTTTCAAGTAATGACTTTACTTTGTAAAAAAAAAAAAAAAAAAAAAAAAATCAAAAATGATTAAGTGTCAATAATTTGAAAAGAGTGAAGTCACTCTAAATAGTGGCTTGACTTCTACCATATAATAAAGGTTAACAATGAAAGTAAAAATAAAATAATCCGTAAAAAGTAAAGCCCTCGAGTAGCGGCTTTACCCTATCATATTTTCCTGTACAAATTCATATTGTTTTTGTATTTGCATAGCTAAGTCGCTAATTAAAATAGGGATTTTACTCCTAATCTTGCCTGGATCCATTCTCTACAAATAGTTCAACCTCGCCCCCATTTGCAAATGTTTTTACCAGTCTTAAAACACCAAATTGTTCATGTTTTAGCTGAAAATGGAATAACAAAGAGTCATGCCGACTGGTCAAGTACACAAAATCACAGATGCACGAGGAATATTAAGAGTTGAAGTAACATGAGTATACGACTCATTTTAATTACCATGGCAAAACCTGAATCTACAAAACAGACCATCAAAATAAAGTTGACAGAACAAGAATTGACTCGAATATGACTGGAAACCCAAATTGATCTTTTCGATCCAATCTTGACCAGAGCAATGGAGGTCAACCCAACCGAAAGTCACTCCACCTAAACTGACCTGATTAAAAAATGACCGAAGTTAAAACATTAATATTATCTATATTAAAATAAATAACACGTGTCATAATCATGTTTTGAGGGTTGAGGGGCAACTGTCGAGTGCCGGAGACAGATACGGTGAGTAAATAAGAAGAGTTGAAGAAACATAGTGTTACAAAGGCCTACAGAAAGAACACAACCAGGTAATCAGTGAGCAACAACAATAGAACATCTAAATACATTTCATAGGCGGACTGTTGACAGACTACACGCTCCTTATGTAATAAGCTACCAACCAACCAACTGTTGGGAAATTAGGGCCGATCTCCCACGCACAACTGAAGCAACCAATCGACAAGTAAACCGTAAAAGTAAATAAATGTGAGCAATAATAAGATGAGACATTA
>JAOWBH010158222.1:0-11520 GCA_028566215.1 Silene coronaria | reverse complement strand
GGAAGTCGAGTATAGACATGAGATAGAAGTAGTAGAGTAGATGAGTTGTATTTATATCCATTCATGTTTGTAACGACTTAAATTGTATTTTTAATAAAATGTTCTTGGAATTGGAGTTTTGAAACACTACCTCGGGCAACCGGGACGGTAGCGCCCTTGATTACCTTGACCGGGTAATTGGGGGTGTTACAAGTATCACCTGCGTATAATTTGGACAGCTCAACTTAAAACAATCATATCTCCTTTGTTACGTAACCACATAAAGTGTACGTGTAACCACTTGTTGGAAAGCTAACATCATGCACTTTCATCTCCAACTAGAATCACACCAAAGTTAGCCATATTTTAGGATATATTTAGTTTTTAAGTCAAGTGAACGAATCTGAAATGTCAAGAGTGACTTAAACTTGCGTTTTGAACATATACCTATGTCCCTCCTGTATCATTCTCCTCTTCTTAAAAAGGATTCATCCTCGAATCTTCAAAATATTGAAGTTGAAAATTTCATCATCAAACCCACTAAGATCAAACACAAATCTTGTAAGCTTGAATTTATGACGAAAAAATCATCAAAAGTTACTCTTACACGCAAATCTAAAGACTCCTTCATCATCTAAATAGGCAACAAAGATCAAACGGGCAAAACATAAAGGACCTAATTCTAAAAGATAATAAAATCAAGTTGCTTGGGCTATGTGAAGCTAATTAGAACGGTTAGAATCACATTTCCTCGTGTACTTTATCAAATGAAATACGTATGGTACAATGCCTGATTTTCAGTGTATATATTCAAACTCTGGTCAATTCTTACGAAGGTATTTTTTTTTTTCTTTTTTATGTTCAAGACATATTTACTCCTTAGGATATTGAGTATTTCCAGGGATTAGAGGGAATGACATATAAGCCATCCCAAAATTAACAGATCGTTCAGTGTAGTCGATCTTAAATTCCACAGCAAATATTCACAAGATCTTCTCATTGTGAGACCAACCCCATCAGCCATCAGCCAAAAACTTCTTAATATGTTAGATGGAGTATCAAATATAGCTAGGTTGGTCTCACACTGATACAATTACAAAAGTTGCAGCAAGACAATAATACTCGATAGTAAACGACTTGTCATAACTCATAACAATATATGAAAAGCTGACACGATCTCTAAATTAGGCTACACAGCTCAGTTGTTATGACGGTACAGTGGTTGTTAATAGAAACATAATTGAAGCTTAATAGTTGATAACTTTACACACCATAAGACCATACAATTCCGAAAAACAGCTTGTTTCAATTCCCAGATTGCTGGCAGAACAAGATTTGGTAGACAATGGATTGCATTTGACTTTATTGGCTTGCAGTCACCTGCCATGAATACTGATTGGAGAAGAGTGACCGTTTCGTTCACTGGTGAAATCATCGTCAAGCCCATCCAAGACAATGAGATGGTTATTAACACTGTGATCTGAACTGCCGTTGCTACTCGTGGCAATGGGGGAATCAGAAACACTGGCAGTCCTGCTCCCAGTTGGCCCCGACCTCACACTGTACATTGAGGATGCTGGAATTTTTGTCATCAATGGCCGTAAGTTACCAGGGATGCTTCGCCTTATATCCTGCATGACACAAATAAATTAAACTAATGATGAATAACTTTTCTGTAAGTTGGTCTACGGAACTTTAGATCCCAGGGATAACCCAACAAGGCAAGAGTACAACAAACAACAAAACATACTTTATTATGGGGTAGGGGGCCCTGTGCCTCGAGGGCTCACCAAAACATACCACAGTGCCTCAAGGGCTCACACAAATTATGGGTCAGGGGACCCTGTGTTAACAAAGGGAGGTTGTTTTTAGATGATCACTCATAACGAAAATTGTGTCAGGAATTGCATCACTTCACAATTAAGAAAAAAGTGCAAAATGTTTAGGAAACCATTTTGCTTATTGCATCTTAATAAATGACCAAAGAATCACCTTCAAAAAATCGTGAGTCTTTAACTAGCATAGAATGGAAACACCAAAATGGGGTAGAATCATGCTGTAAAGCTAAAGGGAGAAAACAAAAGACCATACACCTACCATATGTCGTATAGCCATATCCAGAGACTTCTTAGACAGTGTACGTCCAAAGCCAGAGCTATCTGGAGAAGAAGCTGACTTGCCAGATAAGCCAGGTGAATTTTTGTCATCCTGTCTTGGTGGTGCTAGTTTTCGCATGTGAACCACCCTTTCAACCATTTTTGTTCCTATAACTACAGGACTAACATCATCATTGACTTTAGAATGAGCTCGACTCATTGCGGGCACAGAGCTACCACTAGAATAACCATTAAGGGCTCGGCCTCGAGAAGGAGAACGTGATTGACGTCTTTGTCTCCCATTAATGACAGGCTCAACAGATGAGGATCGTGGAGATGGAGCAGCCGGCCTACCCCTTGTAGCCGAAAGGGGTCTATCGGGAAGGGTAGTCCTCAGATTTGGTGGAGCATCCAAGGAGAAACCCGGCATCTCAGACGGGTTCCATGGCCTAGATCTGACAGTTGGAGATGCACCCCGTGAAGGAGCTGGATTTCTAGAAGGAACCGACCCTGACTTGCTGCTTAATGACGAAGATGACTTGTTAAGAGATGCTGATGACATGGCATTTGGCAAACTTGATGCCGTGGATGGACGACGAGTTGGAGTAGACGTTCTAGAAGTAGGTCGAGCCGTAGGAACCGTGGGCCTGGCAGTAGGGGTGGAAGATCTTGCAGTGGACCTGGTTGGGGTTGATGACCTGACAGTTGACCTAGTTGGAGTAGAAGATCTAGATGGCCCAGCTGATGGCGCTGCAGGCCTTGCTGTGGACCTTGTTGGGGTCGACGACCTTGATGGGCCTGCAGACCTGGTAGAAGCAATAGAATTTGTGCTCCTAGTTGACAATGAACCAGTTGGCTTGGGCGACGAGGAGTAACCAGCTGATTTGGCAGAAGGCAGTGTGGTCCGAGAAGTTGGTGTAGAAGGTCTTGAAGATTTAGAAGAGGTTAAAGTAGGCCGGCCAGTTGGTGTTGCAGGTCTGGATCCTCCTGGTGTCAAGGGTCTCGAACCAGGTCCACTTGACGAGGCAGGTCTTGCCCCAGGACCACCTGATGAGGGAGGTCTTGACCCAAGACCACCGGACGAGGGGGGTCTTGACCCTGGACCACTTGATGAAGAAGGCCTCCGCATCCCAGAGACTGAAGAGGTCAACCCTGTTGACCCAGTCGACTGCCTGGATAACAAATTACTTCTCCCCGTCTCCAATGGAGAGTTTGCCAACTACATTAAATAGATAAAATCGGGATTGTTAGCACAATTCTAATGTGGTCAATATATTGGTATCAGCCTCTTTGCTAAGCCACCAAACAGTAATGATAGTAACCAATTAATTGATTTAAATGCGAATTTACCCTGTAGTTACTATATTCATCTTCTTTACACACTTCTAAATCTCATAATCTCAGAATTAAGTCAATGCTGCTTAAAATGTGGCCAATATCTTGGAAGTACAGGAGGGATAACTTTCAGCCTCTGTGCTAAGCCACCAAACAATAAGGATAATAAGCAGTTGATCGATTTAAATGTGAATTTGACCTGTAGTAACTATTTTCATCTTCTTTACACAGTTGCCAGTGTGAATGATTGAAAATTTCAGTGTCTCATAGTACTGTAGTACTAGCAAAGCCATTAAGGCTCTGATTTCTAATGGATACGGCCTCCAAGTCACTCAAATAATACATCCCTTTCCCATCAAAATAATCCTACTTCCCTGTACAATGATTAACGACCGATTGCAAAGAATTACAAGCTCAATCTTGGAGCTCAAAGCACTCTGTTGGACCAGACCAGAACAGAAGCAGACAACATGCAGAGTGCTATGGTTCTTGATATAATGATTCGTAAAACGCATATGGAGGAAAGGGTTGAAAACACTTCTACCTTAAAAGATTAAAGTCAAATTTTACTTGCACCATACAGTTGTAAGAACATTTTAACAGCAATTACAGTGTTTTTGAATTCAGTATACAACTATTTTCTTACTCTTGATCTCAGAACAGTAGGTTGTGCTTTTGGAGCTTCTACCTCATCCATATAAGTTCTCCTTGACTCCATCTCTAATGAAGGAAAGAGAGGTGTCCCTGGCGGAGTAAGAAGCCTGAAACCAAAACAACAAAAAACATTAAAAACAAGAGAATGTTGTAAGCAATAGAAACATTATTTTGCTGATGGAGTTAATAAAAGGCAAATGTAACTCCCCATCACACAGGTAGGCCACAAAGGGCCAAAGAAAATCAAAACTTGTTTGTTAACCATCATTCTAGTCAGTGTACTTGGTCACGAATCTGACATTCAAACTTGGTGAAAACTAAAAAGTTGCTACTTCTTATGAAAGCACGGCCACACAGGGGTAAAGCTACTAGTTTTTCCACAAGACTCATATGAAAAGTTAATATTAGTCCAGCAATTAATCAGACATACAAATAGGACAGTTGAACAGTTCCTAAGCCATTGCGAAGCTGCAAAGTACAAAGAAATTAATTCCTGACTCCCATGCCTCTGCTTCCCCCTTCCCAACTATTCAGATAGTAACACGTTCATTCAAAAAGCTTGAGAGGATAGCCAATCTGCCTAATGAGGTAAAGCAATAAACCCCAATAGCCAACGACAAGAATAACAAGGCTTTAGTCCCAAAAAGCTACGGAACCTCTATCGAGTATAATGTGAAATGGGACACCTTCAATCCACAGAATTGAATATCATGTGCTATCATACATTCATACTTAACGCTGTATCATTCAGAATCTGTCACCCAATCATTGATATGCATAGGACAATGCATCACAGACTTTCATTATCAACTAAACCGAGATGCACACCAGATACTCATAATGTTATACTGTTTCAAAGATACATAAAGGTGGGCAATGGATATATAACAACAGTGTGACAAAGATTTCCTTTCAGGCGTCCTTATTTCCTTCTCAAAATGCTACTAATTCTTTCATCTCAAATATACTCGACCATCAATCCCAGAAGTCAAACAGTACCAAAATATCAGCATAATAAAGTCCACTGACATAATCAAGCAAAGCTGAATCCATCCTTAAACAGAATAATCCACATTAACTATCTCTATCTTAATGCGCATAACAACCAAACATTGACCAACCATCCAAAAATATGAAAACATGAAAACAAACAGTGTTTGAGCTCATTTAATTACCAGTCATAGTCATTCTTTTCGCCATCCGAATTAAGAAACTCATCAGGACCGGTTTTCCTGGCCGGCTTAGCCACTGGAATCTCAAAAAGAGGCGAACTCCCCTGCTGCGACACTGCAAACATTAAAAATGAAAAGCATTCAGCAGCTCAAGTCAACGAGCACGAAATGGACACCAAAAAAAACCCAAAAAAGAAAGAAGAAAAGAATACCTAGAGAATGATTAAGGTCATCAGAGTTATTAAGAAGCATAAGATCAGATTTCTCCTTGTCGCGTTTACGCATTTCGAGGAATAACGCAAGATCATCCTCTTTATTATGATTATTATTATTATCTCCTCTGATGGTGTTGGTAGAATGAAGACTCTTCAACTGAGGAACACTGTGTCTAATGGAGGGCATTAAGGATTCTCTTCCTCGAAAACTTCGATTCATGGCGGAATCCAGCAAACCCTAGCTTGGTTTACACAGTTCCCAAAGTAGAACCACAAAGCCCGAAACGAAACCCTAATGAATGGAATCTCGAGGAGAGATCTTAGTGAGTGTGTGTGGGTGTGTATAGGTTGAATGAATGAGTGGTTTGTAGATAATATTAGGGTTTGATCGGGAAAAATGGAAAGGGATTAAGAAAATGAAAGAGTCACCATTGAAGAGAGAGAGAGAGAGAGAGAGAGGAGAGAGAAGGCTGAAGTAGTGTTTGAAATGTAGGAGGAGAAGACAAGAGAGGGGAGGTTGTTTGGATTTTAATTTAAGTTATAGAAAGAATGGAGGATTATAATAAGGACAGGTAAGCTAACACCTTTTTTTAAATTATACAAATTACAATTACTCACTCACTCTCATCTGAGTCATCTCCCTCTTATTATTTGTTGTCCAACAGTAACACTCTCCTATTAACTCTGGATTTATATTTGTATCCAAATTCAACCTTAGTTCTAACACAGATATAGCTATATATATATTTATATATATATATGGATAGATCTCATGCCATTTCCTAGCTAATACTCCTCTCTCCTTTTACCATTACTCGCTGGATTCCTTATACTTAAAAGAAAAATGTGTTAGCGTCACTCTCTCACTTGTAATATAAGTGGGGACTCTTAAAATAAAGGTTCCCTCACACGCCCCTTATATTTCATGGGTCCTCACTTATTACAAGTGAGAGGGTGCGTGGCGTTGAGATTGAGCGCCAATGCACCACCCGATGACGCCCTATTATTATCATTATTTAAATATATACCCTAATGTTTAATACAATCATAAACATTCAAGTTTGTGCCCTATCATTATCCATATTTAAATATACGCCAATGTTTAATACAATTTCTAAAAATTCAAGTTATCTATGCTCTTTAGAGAACATAAATAAACGTCTAAGCCATCCTATTCACAAAGACTAATAGAGATGATAAATTAAAAATATTGTTATTGGTTCATTTTGAGTATTGTTTAGTTGGGTAATATATGAGTAATTTGAATCATTTTTATTTCCTCACTTCTCCATTTTTTTCCATTTTGATGGCCCAAATTTTATTCAAATAGTTTCATAAAACGAAGGAACTATAATTCAAAGTTGTTCAATTACGAAAATGGAAGGAAATGAAGATACATGACAAATTTAGAACCGGATGGTTATTAGTTGAATGCAAATTCTCATTTGTGACGTGAGACAAGCTTGCAAGTTGTAGTGCCCATTTATCTCACGTCACAAGCAAGACGAACTGTTAGTTTAACTATTTGGATTTAGATAACAAGAAAAGCTATGAGCATCTTCCGTTAAGGAATGTATCCTCCATTTAATATCATGTTCGATAACTTTGATTAGTCGATTTAGGCCAATGGTTACACTTCTTCGGTTTCTATCATCATTTGTTATGTTTATAAACTTTGAGCTGTTTTTAAAAAATGACTAAAGCCCTATTCTTTTCAGTTGAAAGTAGCTTAACTGAACGGAATGAAGGTAAGCTGAATGGAGGTAAGCTGAACTGAGTAGAGCTAAACTAAAATAAGCTGAAATTAAGCTAGGAAAAACAAGTCCTAAATTTCAGATCGAGTAGCTCTAGTGGCCTGGACAAAGAGTACAGAGTAATGTTTTTGAATGTATACAACAAGTCTGAATAGAATAAATGACAAATGTCTTTTCCCAATACAATCAAGTGTTCCTCCATTATGTCAATGTGGCCAAACATTAAGCTGGCCAAGGTTCATAAGCAAACAATTTTGAGATCCATACGTACGAATGGAAATATTCAAGGTTAAACTATGCACAATTGGAGATTAAGAGGGGGGCATAATCATCATTAAACTCTATTTGATCAAGCTTCATCTGCATCGCTTCCACCAATATGGGCATCACGGGTCACCCAATAGTTGCTACCATCAGAGCCGAATATCTTATACCTGCTTATACAACACAAACCAACCTCTCATATAGAGTTGATCAAATTCAATCTTAAGGGTTGGCACGACAAGTATTCTGGGGGATCTCGGAAAAGCAGAATAGCGGATTTGAGACATATTGTCATTATCCACTACTTTGGCGGCCTGATCAGTCAGATACGACTGGTACACGGGCTCATGAGTAGCTCTACTCTCAATGTTAAACTAACTACACATGTTCGATTAGCCTAAATCCAAGCACAAATTCTTGTTTGAGACGGTAATATCCGTCTTAAACTTAAAACGGGTCAAGTATGGTAGATGAGACAAAAGGAAAATGCCTAGAGACGAACAAAAGGTTTGTCCTATATATGCAAGTTAGAGCATATTTGACTCGTTTTCATCTTAAGATGGATGTTGCCGTCCTAAGAGCGACTTACTGAAATCAAAGATATGTACTGACCTCTCGAGTACAGATTTCCCTTCCTTGTACTTCTGGCTCTTTTCATGGGCAGTCTCCTGAAAGAAGACACCCCATAACAGTAAAGTAACAGCTTACAATTTGTCCAAGTACAAACTAACGTACATGAGATCAACTCATTAACCATATAATTACATGAGAAATACAGTGGTATTTGCGTGTGAAACGGTGCTCAGACCGTCTCATACAACTCATTTGCCCATGTAAACAGGTGAATATGATTTCTAGATATGTTTAGGTCTGCAAAGCTTACGTATTTCCAGCCTATAACTGATCCACAGCCTACACAGAATATATCAGCCACTGTATGCAACTCAGTCATCATCATTCTATCATCCGCTTCTCCGACAGTTACATTTACACTGTCAAACCATATAAACATTTAGTTCATTAACGAAAGGGAATTTCACTCAAACACATTGACCCGAAAATTATGCTAATATATTTTAATGCCAAACTATAATATGTCAATGACTTGAAGGCACCAATTCAAGTTATAAACATGAGACTGCGACCATATCAACCAAAGGAGGAATAAAAGTCAACTAAGTCAAGGAGAACAAGTGAACAACTATGGTGTCTGCGTGAAGCTGTTAACCTCACAGAATGAATCGGACAATAACAATATGACCCAAATTCCACAATATTATATCTTTGTGTTGAAAGTGGTGAAAATTGCATCAAGAGTTGAACCGATCAACAGCTACTTCAAAAAATAAGGATTGCATACATTTTCATGAGCCACTTTGCTCTGTTCCAACATATTTAAAGGCCAAAGAATAGCAAGGTTTTTGCTACAATGAATATAGAACAAAAAATCCTCATACAAGGAATCTTGTGGAAATACAATATATACACCTAACTTTCGAGGTTTATCATATGCATATACAGTATATTTCATTGCTATATCTGTTTAATGAGCAATAGGTATGGCACTATGGCATCATGTGTCCAATTGTCTTCTATAAACTCGCTTAGTAGCGACGCTTACAAAATCGAGTTCAAAAATTTCAGAAAACTTACACCTTGTTGAAGAGATAAGTCTTCCCGTGCCTGCAGTGAAAAGACTGAATCAACAACACATATAAAACTGTAGTCAGACAATGGACTAGCAAATTAAGCATCTACATATAACAAAGATCAACAGAAGAAAAACAAAAAGTATTAGCATATCTAACGTGTTGACCCCATGAACATTACCACAACTAGCATATTCATGTTGACCCCTCCTAATACCATCAGCCACAAATTCATTGTACAGTGTTCAGATATTACGAATAATCACACAAGAACTGTTAATGTCCAACAACTATCAATGTCCATACCACATTCAAAGCATCATTTGTTTTAAACGAAGTCGAGCTCTACATAGCTCAAATAAACATATACTAGAATTTCATAGAAACTATAACAGATTAACAGTTGTTTATATACCACATAAAACTTCCGATAACATGACATCAACTCAATACAAGGGTTAAAGATCCTCCCTTGAGTCGTGAATGAAGTGTAAGGCTCTACTTATGGCTACTACAACAGCATAATGCCAATTAAACAGAAAACAGTATCCTGAAATATCACCATATCATCACATATCAAAATCTCAATACCAAAGTAGGTCGTTACCATCGTGATTTAAATGATCGAATGAAATTAGCAGCAAACTTAACTTACATTATCAGTATAAAAATGAATGGACAGACTCTTTGACATGTTACCTGAACACAATTAATAAAAATATATCAAGATTACACGAACATTAAGACCCAGATCATTTTATCAAAGTACTCCCTTTATTCCGATCATTTGTTTGTTTCCGTTTGATTAAAATACCCCGTCACAGAAAATAAAAAAAACGTAAACAAATGATCGGAACGAAGAAAGTACAAGAACGAATGACAAGTTCAGAAATTCAGATGATTGCTTGATAAATGATGAATCTGACCAACCAATTATAAGGTTGATTCTACTAGTGTACTGGGTATTATAAGCAAGAAATCTAGCAGAAATTATGGGTGTAAATAATTAATTAAATAATGATAATACTATTTGAATTTAGATGATAATAAAGCTAGTGTACTTACGACGTTGGCACGGCCGGTAATGGAAGTTATTGCTACTGCCCTGACAGCCCTCGAATGGATCTTAAAACCATTGCATGCCCTACCAACATATTAAGAAGGTGGCATCAATATTGGAACAAATTGGTTCATAACATGAATGAGTTTATCAGAAGGCAAATTGGTCCATGACAATTGACCATTCACGAAACTGCCATATTCGGTTCAGCACGAGTCAACGTCACAAAACCCGTTCAATCAGCACTAATATAATGAAGAACCAATCAGATAAATACCTTTATTCATACAGCAGCGTCGAAACCTTTACCTTGTCCTGTATCTAATTGAACAATTATTATCAAACCAAGGGAGCAAAGCAAGGATACAAAAAAATACCTAGCATGAGACCATAAATTCACCCTAATTCAAAGTCGACATAAACTTGTCACACTAAATATACCAAAAATTAATCCTAATTCGCATTCTACCTAAAATCCCTAAATCAATATAAACCCTAACACCAACATTAGACATAATTACAATCAATAAATTACCAAACCTAATAAATTCTGGAAAACTAAGAAGGAATTTATGTATAATTAAAAGGTAACACAAATTAAGAGTTCGAATAGAAAAAAGAAGAGGGAAAACGCACATGACTTTGAAGGATAGCAAAATCAGACGACCATAGTGGTTGGCGAGCGAAGCGATTCATGGTAGTTGGAGCAAAATTCATGGTGCGGCCAAGATGGTTGTCGAGGATAAGCTAAAATGGGGGTGTTAACTGTAAATGAAGATGGGTATTTTGATTTCCAGTGAGGTGTTAAATGTTAGGGTTTAGGGAGATGAATAATCTGCTCATTTTCTCTTGTATACACTAGGCGTACGTTGTACATAAATTAACCAACTTCTTTTACATCGTTTATGTCCAAAACCGATGTGAATGAGAATTCTTAATTGTTGTAACATCAGTTTTAACAAAACTGATGTTAAACCGATGTCATCACAAGTTTTTTTACATCGGTTTTTAAAAGTAACCGACATAAATAAAAATCTGCAACCAATTGACATCGGTTTTTGAAAGAACCGATGTTATTTACGAACATTTACATCATTTCAACTAAAACTGATGTCATTGTGGCGATGTCAATGTCACTTTTTCTACTAGTGAATGGCATTTATATTCTAGACACTACCAGTGATGTTTGTCATATAAATAATAAAAGATTCAAAACAGGTGATCTAGATCAAAGTTATCTATGGCATTGTCGATTGGGAAATATAAACGAGAATCGCATTAAAAGACTAGTATCGACTGGGATTATTAAACCATTTAATTATGAATCATTTGGTACATGCGA
>JAOWBH010158211.1:0-11521 GCA_028566215.1 Silene coronaria | reverse complement strand
GGAAATTAAAGTCAGGGGTACGGTTAGTGATAAAGTCAATATTTAGGGGTACCATGTATGTTAAAAAAAATGTAAGGATACCATGTAGAAAGTCAAAAAACTTAGGGGTACCATGTAGAATAACCCATAAAAAAAAGTTATTTTGACTAATGAAAAAATTTGACCGACCCATTTTTACCCTTGCAAACCTGGACCTCTGACCCGTTTGACTCGAATTCCAAAAGATCCGAGACTATAGAGTCAACACTTGTCGTGAACCACTCGATCTAATGGGTCAAAAATAAGTTTGGTCAAACGTGAATGTAACTAACTATATATAAGTATTATGCATAAAATTTGAAATAATAATTCGAAAAATATTTATATTAATACTTTAAATTACTAACATGATGTTTTTTTTTTTAGTAATGGGTAAGTATATTAGTGATATAAAAAATGAACCATACATCACAAATGTACCAGGTTTTTTTAAACGAACAACTTAAATAGACAAATACAACAGTCACACACAAATATTAGATTTAGAAAATAAATCTATGATATTCCTAAGCTACAATCTCTTTAATCCATCTTTCATCTCTGCCGGTTAGGAGCCCAGTATTCCTCAACCAAAATCTTCCAGTTACCTCTCTAATGACCTGTTTGACAAGTTAAATAGACCTAGCAACCTCTCTAATGACATGTTTGACAAGTTAAATAGGCCTAGCAACCTCCGGACCCTAATTCTATCTGTGAGTTTGTGAGAATATCCTATAGAATATAATATCTTGTATAATATGTGTTGTATGATATTTAGTTAGTATGTAATGTTCTAATTACCCAAATCATAGTATTGTATTTAGGAAAGGATTGTTATTAGGATTTTGCATATTGACATTAGGAGTATATAAGCAGGCCTTGTAATTGGTTTTTGACACAATTGAAATATATAACACAATTTCTCCATCTTTCGTTTATCATGGTATCAGAGCAGTAATCCAAACAATTTTTTCTTTCATAATAATTATCATAATTCATCATGAATAACGGTGAAAGTGATAAACCAATCGGAGTCAAGAAAAGGGATGATGACGGCATGAAAATTGAGCGATTTGACGCCATACCTCCGTCTTTGCCTCTATATCTTCACCCCTACGATAGTCCCAGTTTAATGCTCACCCAAACAATTTTTAATGAAGATAAATACGATATTTGGGCCGATGCTATGCGCAACGGTCTTGATGCCAACAATAAGTTGGCTTTTGTTGAGGGTTTCATCATGAAACCCGTTACCGATACAAGTGAAGGAGACAGTCTCGAGTCGGTTGCTTAGCATTAATGTAATGAGATGATAAAGTCATGGTTGCGTAACATAATCGACCCTAAACTTCACCCAAGTATCGTTTTTTTCTTCAACAGTAATAGAGATTTGTAATAAATTAAAGGAGCGTTATTCAGTCGGAAACGCACCACAAATTCACCAGTTGAAAAACGACTTCAATGACTGTAAATAAGAAACACTTAACTAAGGACAATATAGGACGAGCTAGCAAATTACAGTCGTGTTTCTCAATGTACTTGCTGAGCTGGTACGGCGTTGACAAGAGAGCGAGAGAAAGAGAAGGTTCACCAATTCCTTATGGGTCTTGACACTGTTCTATATGGGCAAATTCGTAGTAATTTACTGATGGAGGACAATATCACATTTCTAAGTCGTGATTATGCAATTGTTTTGAGATAAAAACAACACGATGCTGTCACAAGAGGAAAAAGAAGAGCAAAGTGAGGCTACCGTGACAGTCAAACATAGCAGCGCACAAGGACAAGGACGAGGAAATATATTGGCCAAAGAATCAGATGAGCCTACTCTCTTGCCACAGTGCACCTATTGTAAGAAGTATTTTCACGCCGAAGAATTTTGCTATGAGAAACATGGGTACCCTTCTAGGGGTCGAGGAAGACGTGGTGGACGTAGTATAGGTCGTGGAGGTCGGGGCAATAATGCTTGACGTGATAGCATTGGGACACAATGAAGTATTACTAATTCAAGACATTTACAAGTTAGTTGAAGGGTCTATGGTTGGCTTAAGTCACGTAAATATTGTAACTTGGAAAGGAATTAGTCAGAATGAGGGTCATTGAACACACCCTGGGACTGTTCAAAATGCTTCAGCATTGTTTAGAAAAGTTCACGTGTTTACTTGACATCCAAGGTAGTGATGCCGAGGCTTCTTGCATAAAGAGTCATATCCTAGTATGTTTAGAGTTTAGAAATAAGTATTATAAAGTACAATAGTTTATTTTATTCTAGTTTAATTATTAGAGTTGCTTGTTGTACTACTTTCCTAAATTCTTTAGCAAAGCATAAGTTTCCTAATTTCTAGATAGCTTAGTTGTCAAGTTATTTGTTTATGGTAAGAGAAGGAAACCGACATAGGCATGTTAGATCGGTTCCTATAAACTATAAATAGGGAGTATGTCATCTCTATTATTCATACATTGATCAATGAATTTAAGTTAAGATTATTCTTAATTGCTTGCAAACTTGTGAGTTTAGTAACTTTTCTTCCTTCTGAGGTTGAAACCTTAGTGTTTAGCTTAGTCCTTGTGAGGGAGAGAGTTATACACATAATCCCGAGTTATTCGTGTAGTCTTGCGAGGTTACTAGTTTCATTCTAGTATTAGTTGAGGGTCTTGCAAGATTTTCTTAGCTAATTCATATCTATCTTTTATTTTTCGTTCCATTTACATACAAAAACACAAAAATACAACCTTTTTAATTTCGCTGCAAAACTTTGAGTTAAACATATCACGAGACTGCTTAATTTACGTCTATTTTACATCAATGCTCAAGTTGCAAATGCTGCGACAATTAACGAGCCATCCACACATGCCAAACAAGCACTCACGTCTGATGAAGTGCTGATGGTGCAAAGTTTATTAGGAAGTAACAAATCGGATAACGTTGAAACATCGTCAGGTATAAATATTATAATTACTGGTGAGTGGATACTTGACAATGGTGCTTCACACCACATGACAGGTCGCTACGATTTACTCGAGAATCGATGGGAAAGTGCACCATCACGAGTAGGATTACCTGACGGAAAGTATATCATTGCATCGGAGCATGTACGAGTCGTATTGAATAATAATTTATTCTTAAAGGCGTGTTATATGTCACGACTTTGAATAACGATTTGATTTCCGTAAAACAATTGATTGAAGAAAATAATTGTGTAGTGACTTTTAATATAAATTATTGTATTGTGCATGACCTATCTATGACGACGCAGATTGGACGGGGTGAGTATCGCGATGGGGTTTGTTACTTGAAAAACTAGTGTCAGGATCGAGCTGCAGTAACGCGGGTGGCAGGTGATGCGAGATTATGGAAGAGGCGACTCAGTCATCCGTCTCATAGTACTTTACCTTACATTTCTAGTTTAGTTGAGAATAATTTATCTTGGAATCCTAGTTATGTTTGTGATTCTTGTTATCATGCTAAACAAGTTCGGTCTACTTTTGCTATTAATAATAAGAGGAGTAATGATTTATTTGCTTTAATTCATTGCGACATTTAGGCGGCCTATAGAACCAAAAGTTTGTTCGGAGCACATTATTTCCTAACTATTGTTGGCGATTGAAGTAGAGGAGTAAGGGTTCACGTGATGAAGGATAGAAGAGAAGTAGGTGATTTCATGAAAATATTTTGCAAGATGACACTCACTGTAACACCCCAATTATCCGGACAAGATAATTAAAGGAGTCACCATCTCGGTTTCTCGAGGTAGTGATTCAAAAACTCCAATAAAATATCATTTTGTTAAAGTTAATGTTTATTGGATTGCAAAACTAAACAAATAAATATCAAATACAACTCAACTACATCTATATCCTTTACCTAACGACTAGATACTCGAGTCCAAGTCCATAGCGCGGCCCGAATCCCGATCACGTCGTATACAAACATGTAAATCAAACTGCTCACAAATTGCTTAACATTGTGATAAATAATAAATCCATGAAAATTAAGACTTATGAAATTTTCAAAGAAATTTCTCATCTTAACACGATTATGAGATATTTTTGTCCAACCTTTGACACTTTTAGAAACCATTAAGTTAAGTTCTTAAACATAAAACTAAGAATAATCATTCTTTTGCTCAAAATTTTCGAAACATGAGAAATTTATACAAGTTTTCACGAGCATTATTGACAAGATTTAAGACTTCATAAGGTAGTTTAAACATTCTCATTTGAAAGTTGAGCATCCAACATTGTTTAGACAAAATTTAAGATTCGACATCAAAATTTGACACCTTTTTTTTTTCCAAAATTTCCAGTCTAAGGCAAATATTTTAAGAAACTTAACAACGAAATGCATCATTAATCATATTTAAAGTTTCGTAAAACACCTTAGTCACATTTTGGAAACAAGAATTAAAACGTGAGCTTATAAGGTGGTTCATCTCAAAATTTCGGAAACTTCTAGTTAGAACTTCAAATTTTATACCATATAAGGCTTATTCAAACAATCTTAATGTATTATAAGGTAATTAAACTAAGTTGCAAGCATGAAAATCAAACTTTTCCGGGTGAATACACGAATTTTCGAACCAAGTGGATTTCATCTTGAAATTTTGAAACTTTCAAATCAAAACTAGAAAATTTATACCATATAAAACACCATTAAACAACATTTGTGCATTTTAAGATAATTAGACTAGAGCTAGGCATGAAAATAATTTTCCGGGTAAAATTTTCGAAAATAGTTGGCCATAATAGGGATTTCGGGGTCGAAATCTTGATATAAGACAATGTTTTGACATTACCCACAATAAATAGAGCCTTTTTAAACACTTAAACTACATTTAAGCATAAAAATCGAAAATTTGACATAAAGTAAGGGTAAAATCCGAAATTGCCACTCACATTCTTAAGACAAAACTCAATTGTAGTATGAAAATCAATATCAACAACAAAGGTTAAGCCTTTGTTGAGCAATTAAACCCAACAACAACATCAAAATCAAGTTCATATTCAAAAGCCCCAAATTTTCGTCCAAATCCAATTTGGGTGAGATTTCAACACAAAAAATGCATATTCAACATCAATAATGATGAAGAAGGTTGTTTACTAACATAAATTTATCATAAAAATGCAAATAATTTATTCAACTTGAAGTATATAGAGTAGATCTAAGAAAATTCGAATTGGGAAAAATTTAAAGGAGAGAGAAATACATTTACATTGATTAATTAACAAGACTTATGAAGGAATTTGGAGTATAAATCTCGAATATTTGAAAAAAGAAGCAACAATAGAGTTGTTAAAAAAATTTTAGGGAGTTTTGGGTTTTTGTTTGAGGAATAATGGTAGAATAATGAGGAAGGTAGAATAAGAGAAGAAGAAGAGGATAAGTACTAGTTTAACGCGTGAGATACTATGCCCAGTAGCACTCGGCCGAGTGCTGAGTCTACTCGGTCCAGTGGCGAGTCCACTCGGCCGAGTGACTGATTTTACTCAGCCGAGTGCGAATTCTATAGAATCCGCCGCACGATTTTCACTCGGTCAATTAAGTGGGCCACTCGGTCGAGCGTGGCCCTACTTGGCCGAGTGGTTCTTCTGATTCGGTCGAGTGTCTTCGTATGATTGAATTTTTTGATCAACATAAAATGATATCGTCCCTGCGGCACAAGACTAGATGTCGGGAGTCCACCGATTGTATGTGGCAAATCCCGAGTTATCTCACACGCGTCTACACAATCGTTTCTAACTCTTTACTCTTCTATTATAACTGGTTACCGGTAATAGCTATTAAGTCGCGCATTCATCGTACTACTAGCTCATAATCCACTCACATACGACAATAACGAACCATAACTTATAGAATACTGGAATAATAAGAAGAAAACATGCATCCATCGCGTTTCACCATTAAACATATGCCTCATAACACATAACATCCTCATTAACCAATCCATCAATTCATGCATTCTAAATTCACAACCATCATATGATTCACCATGCAACTAGGCTAAATACTCATCCTATCATGCATACAATCACACTAATGAACAAAGCATTGTCCGAAACCACCCCGTAGTGTACCTGTCAAGAAAATAGAGCCTAGTTTTGGAATATGGGCACCTACCTACCCCAAAGCCATTCTCTTATTGTTCTTATACCGGGTACACTTTATTAGACACACCTAGGTTCATTTTGGTTCATTGGTTTAGGTTCCAAAATTGTCTTTGTAACACCCCCAATTACACGGTCAAGGTAATTAAAGGCGTTACCGTCTCGGTTGCCCGAGGTAGTATTTCAAAACTCCAATTCAAAGAACATTTTATAAATAAATACAAGCTTAGTGATTACAAACTACATGAATAGATAATAAGTACAAATCTACTAAGACTACAACCTCTATCTCATGTCAATATACTCAACTCCAAGTCTGTAGCGCGTCCCAACTCTCGATCACGTCATATACAACCTGTAAATCAAACTGCTCCCCATATGATCAAATATATCATATGGATCAACGCAGGCCACCCCGGAAATCGGTGACGATTACACAAAGCCACAAACGTCAGTTTCAATAATACGATTAAGCATGATTGACAATAACATGATTATGATACGCAACTACAAATGCAACACGATGAACAAATATGAGTTACCAACATCTTCACTTAACAACCAACATCGATACCAGGGACACGCTCACGGTACCCACAACCCGGCGACGGCACCGACTACCAAACAACCGGACCGCAGTCCAAAAGGCACTCGGGACACGCCCGTGGTGCCGAGTCCGGGCGCTAATCGGACTCCTGCTCGACGTTGTGACGCATCGTAAGTCTCTCCGTACTCAAGCCATTAATATGCACTTTTTTATTGGGGTGGGAAGCCCCAATAGGCGAAACAAGCGTAAGACGGTCTCACAACCGTCTTACGTCTCCTCGACAACCATAACGTAACCACAACCTCCAACATCCCATATCAATCATACATGTACATATATATCACAATATGCCATATAATGCAACAACATACGATCCACCTCATGAATCACAATCTCATAATGACAATACCTTTCTTTCACAATACGTGTAATACCCCCATTTATGAAGGACCCTTTAGCAAGACAATCCCGAATAAATAGGACTGTTACCATCTTGGTGTGCCGAGACAGTGAATAACAAATGTAACCAATTAAAAGTACTTTATACAAAATTTAACAATTTATAATCTTATTACAACTTAAAATGTGAATAACTGAATTAATAATTTATTACAACTCGCAGCGGAATAAACTAAACTAAGTGATGCTAGACTCTCAGTCTGGCCCGTGTCTCACGCCCAACTGCTCCAGCCCAGCTAAGCAAGTACATACTAATTAATCTGCTTCCCAATTAACCGAAAATATTAATTAGATCGACATAGAACGCCATCAATTAAACCAGGCATCAATTTTATTTTGACATTGACAAAAGACACGTCAACCAATGGTCGAGTAGGATAAATAAACAACAATAATAATCACAACATAATGTATGAATGCAATGGAAATGCAAATGTTATGCAGCTGAGCTCATCACCCGAAACACCCGTTCATCCCGCCAATCCCTGGCCCGGGGATACCATATCTCACCCTCTCCCAGAGACATGTTCTCTAGAAAAACCTGGGGCAATATCAATAATATTAACACCCTCTCCCAGAGACATGTTCCGTCGAACAGCCTGGGGCAAAATAAAAATAATCATCCCGACACGAGGCTGGGAAATTTACAATAACTTATACCAATATATGCAATGATATGCCAATGATAAAATATGATATGCCAATAACTCACATCCACAAATCGATAATCAAATAATGCAATTGAGTTGAGTAGTTATCCTATCTTTTCAGCAAATCCATTTAAATAGCAAAGCAATCCTATTAATAATGCCCCTCAACAAATCCATCACCAATAGGTTAGCAACCAATCAACACAAGCTCCTAAAATCTTTCTTCTTCGAAAGTACAATCTACGTCATCAACGAAAGACTCGCATTAAGACGAGCTCTTACAATAATCTAATACATACTAAGCCATGAGCATGCTCTAGTTCAAATCCTAACATGTACTAATCATGTCATAGCTTAGTTAATCATGTGCTAATTAATACTCTAGCTTTACCGAATTTCAGCACAGCGCAGTCTCACCGTAAAATCCATAATTAATTCTAGAAAAAATCAATTGATGCAAGACCAATTTGGTCAGAACCCTTAGTCTCTTATCCATAATTAACTAATGTCAAATAACGAAGTTATCAGGGGCTTACAGGCAGATTACGAAAGACTGACGAATTACGTCGCATAAAAAGTATCGGCCTCTAAAATAAGTTTAACAAATCGTTTTCAAGTGAAATCAAAGCCTAACATCATCTAGACTCTCCAAATTTAATGTATGAAAAAGACACAACTCAATTTCAATTTATAAACTAGGTTTACAAAATAAACTTTAGAGTACTAGTGCATTCGCGGATTCTCAGTCGACATGTTTATAACGAATTTATTTTTGAAAATCTACAAGGCCAATTCCTACGAAATTTTACAGACATCAATGAAAATAATCTAAGTCTCTTCTTTACGTTTTGAAAGATGATGACGTTAAGAAGGTCTGATAATTCGTTTAAGACAACTTATAGATTTACAAGATTGCTGTAACTTTATTCTTTATTCAAAACGTCATAAACCTAACTATTGATGATTATAATTAATCTAAACATGATTATGTGATAAATCTAAAGACTAAAGCATGTTTAATACGGACTAAGACAACGGTTTATGAATTTACCTTTTAGATCACGAGACAAGTTTGAAAGACAGATCTAATTCCTTCTTTAATCTCCCTCTCTAACTTAAGATGTGATATTGTGTAAAAGTGAATATGATTAACCTTACCTTGTATTTATAGTAGTAGAGGTAGTCTTTTTAGGAAGTTTCTAAGAAACTGCCAATTAATATTATATATTATTATTTATTATTATTATATTGTATCTTGCCTACATTAGAAATACCTCCCATGTACTACACCATAGTCCAACGCCTAAATCAAGCCAGTCAGTTCCAATTTCTTTTATTCTTTTCCGTCCTACTAACATAATTCCGTAAAATATAATTTAATAAATATAAATATAATTAATATAAAATACATTATCTCATTTATTACCGTTGACTAACCTTTGACCCAGCCCTAAAATAAGGGGTATTACAATACGAAACCAACATCGATTATCTAATGCCTTATCATACGCCAATTATGTAAATATTATGCAGCTAAACCACAAATCCCATAAACATGTTATAATGCACCTAACATCCCCAAATACTCCTCTTTATTGATACAATTATTGCTAACATGTTATAATGCAACTATAATGTTCATGTGAAATTAATTATGCATAAACATCAAACATACATCCTAGTTATCGAAACCGAGTAGGATTAATCTACCTTTTAGCATACTCCAAGAAGCTACTCGAACCCGACACGGTTCCGCCTCATATAACCATCTCATCCTACAATAATCACATAATAACTATCATAATACATCTTATACTATTATACTAATTAAAATCCCTTATTATTACACACTAATTACTCATTAATCTAATTAAAATCACTACTTACCAATATATGTAAAACTGCCCCAAAAAGTTAGGGTTAACTAGAAGGGGTTATCTAGAAAGGTAGATCTATACTTACTATGTGAAAGAAGAAGGATAAGGGTGAACAAATCTTCAAATCTAAGCTTGAATCCCATAGAGAAAAGTTTAGCAGAGTTTTAGAGAGAACATAGAGGATTTGGGATGAAAGAGAGAGAAAAGAAATGAGATTAAGGTTGTTGCAATAAAGATCTCGACTTATCAAATAATGCGACTGAACAGGCTCACTTGGCCGAGTGACTTTTCAATCGACCGAATATGTAACATCCACGCCTTTTGAGTTTTAAATTTATCGTTTTAATTTAAACTATTTATATTTTAAAGCTATTCTCACAAAAATATCGTATTAGATATAGAATGATAATAGTAGTGACTAACTTAACCATTTAATTAGTCTAGCTAGTTAGAATCGGTTTTGTAGTCATTCCCGACTCAACTTAACCCTTTTTTTCTACTTCATCTCCTAGAAACAAAACATCAGAATTTTTCTCCTTCTCTCAAGCCTCCATTAAACCTCAAACATCACAACCTTAAAAACTCCATAACTCCCTCATTTCTTCACCAAATTGCTCCTTCTTCCGCCAAATTCTTCCTCTTCTCGTTCTCCATCTTTCTAGGTAAGAAAGATCCATTCTTTCCGTGTCTTTCAAAACTCTGTCTTTCTAGGGTTAGAGTATTTTGCCCCTTTCTTTGAAGTTGTTGATGGGGATCGAGCCTTGAAGACTCGGACATGGGGCTTTGAAGACTTGAAGCGCTAAAAAGGTAACCGTGATGGTGTCACTCGATATTACACTTTGATGTTGTGTTTGTATGGTTAAATTCTAAGTATTTTATATGTTAGTTTGTTGATAGGAATGTTGATATGAGAATGATTATGTGAAATAGTGAAGAATTGTATGTTTGTTATTGTTATAATGATTTTCATAGGTTTGTGGGAAATATTATAAATTTGATTTACATGTTTATTTCAGCAACATGAAACCGTCTTATGCATGTTGAATGCTGAATATCATGTTGTGGGATCAAAATTGGGTTGATAGTTGTAGATCACACATATTTGGAAACAATTTTGGAGTTAAATGTGTAATCTCGCGTAATCTGACCCCCAGCCGGTCGACCAGCCGTCGGTGGCCTGCCGGCTGGGAGGTCCCTACTGATATTTGTGACAAATTTGGCTAGGAAGGACTTCCGGCCGGTGGGCCGGCAGTGTGACACCCCACTCTACCAAGGAGCCTTTAGAAAGGCCTTCCTCGATAGACTAAGGTATCACCATCTCGGTTTCCCGAGTAAGTAAGCATCATAGAAACCATCATGAAACATTTATTACAATCGATACAATTAATACATCGGAAAAAGTAAAAGCTTACAACTCATCAACTAGAAATGAAATACATAATATGAGATAACTCTAGAGACTCCTCCGCCACATGAAGCTATACTACGATCACTCTGTCTAATCCCAAATCCGGTCAGCGACACAAGTACCAGAAAGTCCAACTGCTCACCATTTGCCGGCAATATTAAATGGACCACAGCTTGACATAACAAGAAGGACAACACAACAGAACCACCAACACGTTAGTACCTCATACAACAAACCATTAACAATAATGTAACGTATAAAATACTGTGACACCCCACGGTAATTGAAAATGTCCACTGATGAGCTTAAATGACTAGTGCTTAAGAGGTTTGAAAGTACTACTCGTATCAACAAAGTGCACTTTCTTTTATGGTCATCCGTGCGAAAGAACTCCACAGTTAAGCGTGCTTGGCTGGGAGTAGTCTTAGGATGGGTGACCTCCTGGGAAGGTTCCCGG
>JAOWBH010158200.1:0-11523 GCA_028566215.1 Silene coronaria | reverse complement strand
TGGATGAGTAAATTCCGTCTTAAATTGCTTGTTATACTTGTCTCGGATTACATGATGTAATGGTTGTTCTTGCATACTTTATGTTAGTTAAAATATTCTAAAACATGTTATAATTTGTGGTTGATTATGTTACCCGACACACTCCTATACCGGATCGGGACGACCCCTAGTAGCTCCAAAAATATGACAGATTGATCGGCATAGAAAAATTAAGTGGTTTAGCCACTTGAATCACTCGATTCAGAGTCCGTAAGAGTAAATGGCGCCCGTTTTATCGATTAAAGTTTTATAGAAAAGTTTACCCTTGTTTTAGACGGTTATTTGTGCTATTTATTTGTAACATGAACACATGTATGACATGTTTGACTCCCTCACATGTTTAAATGCTGGATTACATGTTGTAGTATCGGAATATAGGGTGTTTGATACGTGTTTCATATGTTTAGAAATGGGTTCCATATGTTCATAGCTGAATTTCGTACAGTTTGACCCCCAGCCGTTCGACCGGCCGCCGGTCAGACCGCCGGCTGGGGGGTCCATGTTGTTTGTTGTATATTTTCACGAGTTATATGTTTCCCAGCCGATGGACCGGCGGACGATGCCCCAACCGGCTGGGAAGACTCTGAACTTTTATGTCACTTTTGGTTATTGGCTAGTGTCCCAGCCGGTGGGCCGGCTGGGAGTTCTCTGAAGTTTTATGTTGATTTGTGGTTTGGGCAAGGTGTCCCCAGCCTGTGGGCCGGCAGCCGGTCCACTGGCCGGCTGGGAGGCCCCTGCCTTCTTGTTTCACTTTAATTTATACCGAATGATGTATGATTTGTTTATGCTTTTATGTATTTAGTATGGTGCTTAATTATGACTCATATGATTTGGTTGCTCGTGTTTGTCACGCGGTTCTGTGTGATAGCATGTTGCTTGTGGTCTCGTTCTTTACGTACATGAATTCTTATATGCTTAAAGTAAGTTGACGCTTTTATGCCACTACCGTTGGCTGTTCTGTCGGTAGATTGAGTAGGTCGATCTTGTTCCGCTTCCTCAGTTGGCCGTTCTGCTGGATGTGGAGTACTTGATGACGGTTAGGTTGATCGAGTCTTGGATGTGACGATTATCTTACATGTCAAATCGGAAGAAGTGATTTTCCAAGATTCTGGCCAGGTTTAGACTAGGACAAGGTACTAGATATCGTAAGTCCTACCGGGAGGAATTGAGTCTTTGAGTAGTAAAAGGTTTCCATTACTCGAGTTTGCATAAGTCATGATCATGGTTGTGGAGAATAGATGATTACTTGTATTGTTTGGATTCTATTCGCTTGATATCTTCATTTATGCCTTGTATATGTTATTCATATGCTTATGCCTTTTATTCATATGCATTTACCTTATATGATTCACATGACTTTACGTTATTCGTTTGCTATATTTCATGTTACATTACATTGTATATTTATCATTGTGTAATAGTGCTGGGAGGACACCTAGTTACTCCCCACTGACTGTGGCATTCATGTTTCATGAATGACAGGTTGTAGGTTGGTGCTACTTGGGGTTTTGAGAGGAGTGAGCTAGCGAACGTTGTACATACAACGACTGGCCATATTCGTTGTAGTGTAGACTTGTGCGTAGTATCGTAATTTGTGCTTTACTGAGGGATTGATATCCAATTAAGTATATTTTGTATAAAAGTTTTCTTAAACTTAAGTTTGGATCTTATGATTTAGTGATTTCGCGGTTTTTAATATCAAAGTTTTTAAAATCTCGCATTTTCCGCTGTAGTATTTGTGTTTACTTTATTGTGTAACCGCGGGATGTCACATTCATGTCGTAGTCACCCATCAACTCCATCCACCTCCACTGACGCATATTCAACTCACCCTGAATGAACACATACTTCAAGCTCTTATGATCTGAAAACACCTTAAAGGTCGCTCCATACAAGTAGTGTCTCTAAATCTTCAAAGCAAATACAACGGCGCCCAACTTAAAATCATGAGTATGAAAGATCACCTCGTGCGATTTCAAGAAAGATCACCTCGTACGATTTCAACTGGCTTGAAGCATAGGCGATCACCTTTCCATTCTGCATAAGTACATAACCCAGTCCACACTTCGAGGCATCAGTATAAACCTCAAAATTCACACTCTCCTCTACCATAGCTAAGATCGGAGCCGAAGTTAAACGCTCCTTTAAGGTTTGTAATACTTGCTCACAACTCCCATCCCAGCGAAATCTGGTAGCCTTCCTCATCAAAGCGGTCATTGGTTTTGCAATCTTAGTAAAGTCCTTCACGAACCGCCGATAGTAGTCTGCCAATCCCAAGAAACTCCTAACTTCAGCTACATTCTTCGGTGCTACCCAATTTGACACGGCCTCAATCTTACTCGGGTCGACGACAACGCCCTCTTTAGATATTACATGGCCCAGAAAAGCCACTTTGTCTAACCAGACCATACAACTGTTATCCCGTAAGATCTGTAAGACAATTCTCAAATGTTCTGCATGCTCCTCCCTATTCTTTGAATAGACCAGAATATCATCAATGAATACCACAAAAAATCGATTCAATTATTGGCTGAAGACTTGATTCATAAGATCCATGAACACTGCTGGTGCATTAGTCAACCCGAAGGGCATCACCACCAACTCATAATGTCCATACGACGATCGAAAAGCTGTCTTAGGAATATCACTGTCCCGAATCCTCCACTGATGGTATCCCGATCTCAAATCTATCTCGAGAGCACCACAGCTCTAGTCAACGGATCAAAAAGATCATCAATTATTGGCAAAGGATACTTGTTCTTCACCGTCACATGGTTTAGCTCCCTATAATCAATGCACAGTTATAAGCTCACGTCCTTCTTCTCAACGAACAACATTGGTGCGCCCCACGGAGACACACTAGGCCGAATGTACCCCTTGTCTAGTAGCTCACTCAACTGCTTCTTCAACTCTTCCAATCCTTTGGTCCCATTCGATACGAGGACTTAGAGATAGGTCCAGTCCCCAATTTCAAATCAACGTTGAAATCAATGTCTCTCTTCGGTGGTAACCCTGGAATCTCCTTAGAAAAAATATCAAGAAACTTTTCCACTATAGAAATACTGGCTGCGGAAGGCTCTTCCACTCGAGTATCCCGGACGTGGCATAAGATCGTCGGTCACCCCTTCCTTAAATATGACTTTAAGGTCACGTCTGCAATGATCTTTACCTTCGGTCTCACTACGAAAATCGGTAAGACCAATGTTGTTAGGATCGGGATCCTATTTTGGATCGACGAGCTTAATAGGATCGAATCGGTAAGATCGGATCGTAGAATCGTAAGATCCTACAAATTACCTAAAATACCTAATTGTTTTATCAAAAGACGTTAAAAATGTCAATTTATATCTTAAAACACTACTCCATCCTATTCACTCATTTCTTCCATATTTCCTTATTTATGCTAGTCGGATTTTCTTCCCTCTTTCCTTTTTTGGACACTTTTGTGTGGTTCAGATTTAATTATATGTGGGGTAGAGTGTATTGTGTGGTCCAAAATCATTCCCTTATTTTTTTATGAAAAAGGGAAGGGGAAGAAATGAGTGAATATGAGGGAGTATTTTCTTATCATGTGGCCACATATTGTCCCAATTTATAGTAATTTTCTATCATAACGTCATAAATAAACGTTTAGTAATCGAAAAATTTGATATGTTATAATGTAGAATCGGATCGTATAATCGTAGGATCTTAGTATCGGGTTAAGATTTTAGTTAAAAAATTCAAGACAAGTTGAATCGTAAGATCCTACCTAGGATCAGGATCGGTCACCACTTTTTGGATCGTAGAATCGTAATATCCTACGATCCGGATCGGGAGTTTAACAACAATGGGTAAGACACTCCAATACCCCTAGGTCCTCTCAAAGACACCTTTTCCTGATGATAGTTTATGGTTGCCTTGTACCTCCCCAACCAATCTATCTCGACTATGACCACAAATTCCTCTAAAGGAAATTCAAATAAATCAAAAGGAAAATATACCCTCCAATAATCATCGACAGTGACTTAGATAGTTTATCACAATGAACTGCCACACCTGACGGTATTAACATTTCATCTTTAACAAACTCGAACGTCCCTAAACCCAAACTTAAGGCACGCCTCCTAGACACGAAAAGAATGAGATGCACTCGAATCAAATAATACGAAAGTAGGTATATCATTGATAAAAATTTTACCGGTAACAACTTGTGCATTGTCTTGTGCCGTCTATTTGTCCATCATGAACAACTTTCCGCTGCTCTTCTCGCCACCCTGAACCGTACTAGCTGACGTGGTCGACATTGCAGCCAAACTTTGATTGTCATTATTGTTCTTACGCTGATACGATCCACCCCTCTATTGGAATTGCCCTGATTGCCCTAGTTATTCCATATATCTGACATCCGGTTGCTAGCCATACTCTGAAATCTATAAGAATTGCTCGACTGAGCTTGCTGGTATCCTCCCATATTGCCACTGGTGCACTCAACCCGGCCTCTTGTGGCCGGTTCTGCCACAGTTATAGCAGGTCACACCCGAACAATTGTTGTAACTGCGACCCCTCCTCCCTCCTCGGCTACTATACTGCGACCCACCACTACAGCTAGAACCTTCTGAATAGGATTTTCTACGGTTGTAGTTACCCCTCTTAGGGTTGGAGTAACCACCACCGTCACGCTCCGCCTTACACTTCTCATTTCCCTTTTCTCGGCGTCCCGAAACATCTTAGCCAACCGCTCGGCATTACCAGCTCTCTCGTAGAATTCCTCCACATCATTGTTTTACCCGACCAGCAGCCTTTGGAGAATCATTGGGGTTAGTCCCTTCTCGAACCTGAGCGCCAACATCTTTTGGCTAAGCTCGAATTCCTTTTCAACATACGATGACAACTCATTGAACTCTGCGTAGTAGTCCGACACGGTTATCTCGTCAGTTATAACAAACGAGTCAAATTCAACCCTTATCTGCGCCAGAACATGCTCGGGAACGAACTTGTTTCGTAACTCTTTACGAAACTCTGGCCAAGGGATAGCATCAAGACCCTCATCGTGGTAAAATGTCCGCATACTATGACATTCTCAGTGCCACCACAACCTAGCCTGATCAGTCAAATAGAAAACGACTTGTTCAGTCTTGAGGTTGTCAAAGATGTTCTCCATCTCACGTATCCAATTCCCTAGCTTACTGGGCGGTTCAGTTCCCCCGTACTTCGTCGGACGGTGACGAGCAAACGCGTTACTAAGAGTAGTCAAATCCACTGTCACCTCTTTGGCTTTAGCCACATTCTTCAATGCCTCGTTTAGTGAATCGTTCTGTTCTAGCATCATTACAATCTCATCGACAGTCATCTCACTAGCCCTTACCTCAATTACTTATCTCTTTAGCGGCATTTCGATCTTCAAGAGTAAAACAAACGTAAGCACTTAGCCTACGACCAAAATAAACATATGCCTGCCAAGAGAGACACTCGGTCGAGTGACAGGAAACACTCGACCGAGTCACGACCACTCGATCGAGTATGCTTTGTACTCGGTCGAGTGTCTAGATTCCAGAATCAACACAGAAACTGCTTAAACAGGCACTCGATCAAGTACCTACCGTATTCGATCGAGTACACGACACTCGATCAGGTATCCATTATACTCAATCGAGTAGTACAACCACTCTAGAATCGAACTCAAACTCCCTTGATCCGACAATCGGTCGAGTTCTTAAGCACTCGGCCGAGTGCGGACCACTCGGTTGAGTATTGCAACTCTAGAAGCTGGCAGAATCGAAACTAAACAGATACTCGGTCGAGTGCCAGAGACACTCGATCGAGTGCACTACACTCAGTCGAATCTTCTGCCCCATTCGGTCGAGTAAGCAGAATGCCCTCCTTATCCTTCAAGGTAATCGGCTCATATATGCAGCATGAAACTCATACTCTACACGCGACCATCGAACTTTTGTTGCGCAACAACACATAACATCACTCCACCAACAACATGCGCATCAACCAAGTATAAACCATCCAGCATTATACAACATGCAAACATATAATCGCAACCCAAGCAAATCATGAACACAACATTCCCAACCCTCCTATACCTACCCAAGTGACCAGTTAGAGATTAAAAGGGTAAAGTGCGATCTTGGGAGGTCTCCTCAATCTTTGCGGTAGCTCCTAACAATCCCTATCATGATTCATTTTATTATACACCCTACGTTCATTAGGTTCATTGGTTTTAGGTTCCAAAATCGTCGCTCTGATACCACTTTGTAATACTCTCACTTAACAAGAAGCCTTTAGCAAGGTCTTCCCTAGTAACCAAGGGTGCCACAGTCTCAGTTACACGAGATAGTATATAAAATAGACCATCCAAGAACATTTATTATTAACATAAAGTTTAATGATTACAACATAAATCCAAAATACCAAAGTAATCCAATAATAAACTAAATGACAAATGTGATAACTAAATAGACAATGTCTAATTCTCTGCAGAAGCTACTCGATGACTCGGCTAGGTGATTCCTATACTTGTCTCATGCAATGCATCAATCAAGATTACCTGCTAAAGACACTACTCACCATTCGCCGGCAATATCGAATGGATCACAGCAGAAACAAAAGAACAAACAAACAACACCAACCACGTCAGTACTACATTCCAATATTCAACTGCCACAAATCATAATCTTAACATAGTCATCACCACCAATCTCCAACTCCATAATCTAACAAATGGATTACCCATCGCAATAGGTAATCCGCACCGCCAGTGGGGGACCACAGCCAATCCCCACCAAATCCCCGCTAATCACAACGAGTGTACCCTATTCCTTAATGTGTACATCCCCCCTCATGATGGGAGTCACAAGAGGCGAATCATGGAGGTGAGAGCCATCTCCCAAAAGCTACACAATCAACATCACTAACTCCACTAACAACATCATCAGTCATCAACATCAACATTATCAATCATCATCATAAACATCGCAACAACACAATCAATCATAACAAAACATAATAACAGAGTAGGGAAACCCTACCTCGATAGCAACAACAATATTCCAATCAACAAGCGAATCAACTAGAACTATTCCTCTACGAAGTCGTCACCTAAGCCAATGACGATTACTATTACTATCACAATCATCAATCTCATAATCCCTAATCCCAAACTGATCTAGGGTTTAAGAATAATATTAAAATGTAACATAATCAAAATGGACGATACTTAGAACATGTGGGGGGGAGGGGTGCAAGAGAGAAATCCGACGATCGATTAAACCAAAGCTTTGCTAAAATGTGATTAGGATGATTAGGAAAATGATTAGGAGTAGAATGGTGTTTCTAAAATGATTAGTGACGGATGATATAATATATAATCACCCCCTAATTACCCTACTCTAACCATTCGGTTTCCGCAAAATTAAATGGCATTCGTTCGAGTGCCAACAGCACTCGATCGAGTGCAGCTTACTCGGTCGGGTACCTCGTGTACTCAGCCTAGTGCACACACTCCAGAAGGTCAGAAAGTCTGTCTTGACAAGATACTCGGTCGAATGCACCCAGTACTCGATCGAGTTCTCCCCACTCAATCGAGTCCGTAGGCACGGAAATACGGAGTATTACAGGAGATGACACTGGTGTATTCCATGCTTACGGTGTCGAGCCTAGGGATTGGGGAACCCGGATTCCTCATGGCTATGGACACCTCCATGAATCTTGGGCGGGGGACCACTTTGCTAGTGGGACCGGTTTCTTTGGAGACGGGGGTGAGGGTACCGGAGGACGAGAGCAAGGAGAAGGGAGCACTGCTTACGGGAAAATGGGGGGATGGTAACAACCTCTTCATCACCCGGAGCAACAAATTGTGGAGTATAATCCGCCACCACAACCCGAGGACCAACAAGGGTCGAGTTGGGGTTACCAACAACAAGAGGAATAAGGGTGGAACTACCAACCCTGTAAGCCCGAATGGTGGTACAACCAACAACAACACCCTCACCAACAACAACAACAACAAAGTGATGATGATGATAGCGATGATCACGTGGTGGTGACCGGGAAGGAGATGCAACGACTCCGATGGCAAGGGCAAGGGAAAAGGCAAGGCAAGTGGAAGCAAAAGTGAATGTGGGATGGGAAGTGGCTTCATGTCAAAGATGTGGTTGGGCATTTCCCGGAAACGATCCCGACGGTAGTCATTGAATCATGAGTTATTATTAGTTGTTAGACTCAGAGTTGTTAATATTTGTGGTTGAACTTATTTTGTATGATGTATTGGTGGCCTTAAGGCCATATGATTGTGTAGGGATTGCTTGATTTGATAGATTGCACCACCGATTAAGGTCGGTGAGGACTCAGAACGATTTCTTGATGGTTGTTGTATGATTTGATTTGAGTAATGTGGCCTTTACCAGTGGATACTCGGCCGAGTGCCGCTTGCACTCGATCGAGTAACCGTCAACTCGGTCGAGTGACTCATTTCACTCAACTAAGTGGCTTGTCTTGACACAAATTTTGGTAATTCCTACCGGAGTGGCACTCGGCCGAGTGACTTTTCACTCGGCCGAGTGAGTGATGCTGGACCCCAAATGTGATTTATCTTGTTTTAATTGTCGAGTATACATATTTGTGAAGTGTTTTCAATTATTGTTCACATGAATATACTCGTGAATGATGTTGTATGACATGTATGAGTGTTAATTGCAAATAGTATTATGTTGATATGACAAACGTGGTGATACGGTAATTGTCGGGTCATTGGCCCATGAAGATGATTATTTGCATAATCGAAACACAGTTGTTCGGTCAACGGAAGTGGTTGTGATAAATAGACGAGGGTGTCTCATGTATGGGAGTCGATTTATTGTGTACGTATGTAGTCCGTAAGAGTAATAAGAATGACATTAATTGGGTATGGGTAACCATTAATACGAGTATAACAATAGAATGCAATTATTTTCGTATGTTATTAATACACATAACACAATCGATCTAGATGGTTAGCGGTTCGAAATTCAGGGCGAAGTTCTCCTTTAGGAGGAGTGGATGTAACATTTTAGAATTTGGGAGATAGAGCGACAAAGTGACGAGTGTGTAAGGAAGCGTTATGTACAAACTTGATGAGCGAGTAAGGAAGTGACTTATGAGAAACCGTGCGAGCGGAGTACAATGAGGTTCAGTGAGGAGACCTTGGAACAAGTGTTCGGTGAAAGCTAGAGTGAGGCGAACTTCGAGGACGAAGTTCATTTTAAGGAGGGAAGATTGTAATACCCGATATTAGTGAGAGGATTAAGAATGCTAATTGAGATTAGTGAGTGGACCCTTAGGCTTAATGAGAACCTTATCGACTTTGTACGGAAATAGAATAGGGAACCGAGTAAGAGTTTAGGGGACCGAGTTGAGTGCACTTGGCTGAGTACAAGGTGTACTCGACCGAGTGAGTTGCACTCAGTCGAGAGGTTTGGCACTTGGCCGAGGTTGGGGGCACTCGGCCGAGTGGCACTGTAACCGACGGACTTATATTCAGTTTTGATCTTATTCTTATCAAAACCTTATCGTATTTCTTCTTCTCTCTCCTCAAATATAAACACCTTATCCCTCTCTAAACACTCCTAAACACATCCCCTTGGTTTCTAGGCTTGGATTGAAGATTGTTCCACCTTATTCCTCCTTCTTTCTTCATTGTAAGTTAGATCTAATCTCTTCTTAACCCTAACTTTTGGGGGTTCTTAGATATTTTGGCAACTAGTGATTTTAATTTGATTAATGGGTAATTAGCGAGTATTAATAATGGGTTTTGGTGAGTATAATAGTATGAGATGCATTATGATAGTTATTATGTAATTATTGTAGGATGAGACAATTTTATGAGACGGGATCAGGTCGGATTCATGTAGCTTGTTAGAGTATGCTTAAAATTAGGTTAATCCTACTCGGTTTCAATAATTAATATGTATATGTTGATGTTTTTGCATAATTATATAATCTCATATGAACATTGTAGTTGCATTATAACATGTGTAAGTAATTGTTGAATGGTAAAAAGGAGATAAATGGGATGTTGGGTGCATTATAACATATGTATGAGATTTGTGACTTGACATCATGATAAATGTATACTTGGTTTATGAGGAAATACTGGATAATCGATGTTGTGGTAACGTATTGTGAAAGATGAGGCTTAAAGACATGAGATTATGCTATATGAGAAGGATGTTTTATGATTGCATTGTTGTTGCATATTGTGTATCTATGTATGTTGACATTGGAGGTTGGAGGTTGTGTTGGTATGGTGGTTGTTGAGGAGACGTAAGACGGTTGGGAGACAGTCTTACGCTTAGGTCGCCTATTGGGGCTTCCCACCTCAATATGGATGTGCACATTAATGGCTTGAGTACGGAGAGACTTACAGTGCGCCGTAACGTTGGGCAGGGGTTCGATTAGTGTCCGGGCCCGTACTTGGGTGCGTCCCGGTACTTGTTTGACTGTTGTTCGGGTAGTTGGTGTGAGCGGTGCTGCGGTACCGTCACCGGGTTGTGAATGTTGTGGGTGTGTCCCTGACATCGTGTTGGAGGTGTTGGATATTATGTATGATCATTGTAAAGCATCTATAGTTGCATATCATAATCATGTTGTATATATTAGTCGTGTTACCGTTATTCATGCTTATTGTATTATTGAAACTGGCGTTTGTGGGTTGTGTGTTGTCACCTATTTTCGGGGTGGCCTGCTTTGATCCATATGATATTTTTGGTCATATGGGGAGCAGTTTATTTGATAGGTTGTATTTGACGTTCTTGGGATTTAGGGGCCGCACTAAGAGTTGAAGTCGTCTACATAGATTGGTAGATATCATAGACTTTAACGAGTTGTATTTTTCATTAATCCATATGTTGTAATCATTAAATTTATATTTATTTATAAAATGTTCTTTGAATTTGATTTTTGAAACACTACAATGGGCAATCGAGATGGTGACACCGTAATCAAGGGTGTTACAATACATAACATTGTATACCTCGTTTTTTTGCGAAACAGTAACAAGAAAGAGCCCCACGTTCTTTTTTATATTTGATTAAGACTATCAAATTGGGTTTTAATTAGAAATTTAGATGGATTGGATGTGATATATGAGGGGAATGGGATGAGATGAGGGTTAAAGTTGAATCTGGGGGTTTCATAGTACTTTTATTAATGAAACTAGTGTAGATTCCGTGCAATTTTTGCACGATATTTATAGATTTTTTTAAAATTAGTACATTTTTTTATCGGTAGCTCATTTAATGTTACACATTTCATACGTGTTTTTTGAATTAAGAAAAAAAAATTAAAACCGAAAAAACTAATTAAAGAGTTGATTAATATTATGTGATTTATATTTTAGTGTTTTTTTAATAACACGAAACTAATCATGAATAGTATCATTTTATAATTTTTTTTTCTCAAATTTCTTTAATAAATTATTTTTTTGCCACAAAAATAAATAATAATATTAATAATTTT
>JAOWBH010158189.1:0-11523 GCA_028566215.1 Silene coronaria | reverse complement strand
TAAATTTTCGTTTTTTTTTTTAATATATTTAAAAAAAAAAAAAAAAAAAAAAAAAAACTCACAAAAACCGAATACCATGGCAGAGTATGACGAGGAAACATTAATCAATCACCTTCAAGAACTGTTGCGTAATCGACCTACGGGCAGTCGATCCGGACTGAAACCAAAGCAAGATGAGTTTAAAGTGTCCGAACTCCCAGAGTTCGCAGGTGGTACCGACCCAGAAACCTATCTGGATTGGGAAAGAAAGATTGAGCGGTTATTTGATTTTAAGGATCTCAATGATGAAAAGCGCTGCAAATATGCGATTTTTAGATTAAGAAAAGGAGCCTCCTTGTGGTACGAGGGACTTAAATCCAAACGGACTCGCGTCGGGAAGGACAAGGTGACTTCGTGGGAATCATTGAAACGCAAATTGAGGAAGAGGTATGTTCCGGCGACTCATCGCCTTTCTTTATATCGTAAAATAGCGGATTTAATGCAAGATAAAATGAGTGTCAGTGAATATATCGATGAGTTTGAGAAACTGACTTTAATGGGGGAATTAGAGGAGATTGAAAAACAGAAAATGTCGCGATTTTTACGGGGATTAAACCGAAATATTGCCTACTCCGTTGAGTTGTGTCAATATGCAGATTTCGATACCTTGTGTGGGTTTTGTGTGAAAATTGAGGCACAGGGTAAATCAAAAAATTGGAACCATAGTAGAGAGTCCAGCAGCCCGGTTGTAGCTTCGAAACCACCGTTTACTCCTAAAACAGTGTCGCCCCAAACTGCCTACACCCCACCTAAATCGACCCCTAAAACTGGAGACTCGGACAGGGAGGCTAGCTTGTCAAAAGTGAGGTGTTTCAAGTGTCAGGGATTTGGCCACTATCAAAGCTCGTGTCCTACTAAACGGGTTGTGACATTGAGGGAAGCCGTAGCGGTTCGTGACGAATTGTTAGACGAGGAAGAGAGGGAACGATTGTGTGACGTTTTTAATTTTGATGAGAATGAAGGAGAAGAAGAGGTTGAGAATTATGAGGCTTCTGTGTTTGATACGGCGTTGGTCCTTCGAACCCTTCAAACTAAAAATTTGTCCACTGATGTAGACCAACGAACCCAACTTTTTCATACTAAGTGTCGGTTCGGAGACAAATGGTGTAGCTTAATAATTGACGGGGGTAGTTGTACCAATGTTGCGGCTAGCGAGATGGTTACGAAACTGGGTTTGGTCACTTCGGCCCACCCTAAACCCTATGCTCTCCATTGGCTCGATGACGGGAATAGTTTTAAAGTTACTCGACAAGTCAGAATTGGGTTGGCTATGGGCTCTTATGAAGACGAAATTCTTTGTGATGTCATCCCAATGGATGCGTGTCACATTTTGTTGGGTCGTCCGTGGCAATTTGATAGGGATGTCGTTCATAAAGGTAGAAGTAACGAGTATGAGTTGAGTCACAAGGGAAAGAGGGTAATTTTGAAGCCTATAACCGCGCAAGCAGTCCGCGTTATGAAAACAAAAACAAAGAAAATTGCTAATCATTCTATGTTAATTAGCGAACGGGAAATTGAGTGTGCAATTAACGAAGGTGAGCTGATTTATTTGCTTGTGGCTAAGGAAGACGTGAGGTATAATCAGGAGGTTTTATCGGGCAGTCCCATTGACAGTTTGTTGAGCGAATTTCAAGACGTCTTTCCCGATGATTTACCACCCGGGCTTCCTCCTATTCTTGGAATTGAGCATCAAATCGACCTTATTCCGGGTGCCCCATTACCCAATAAGGCCGCTTATCGCTGCAACCCGGATGAAACCAAGGAACTACAAAGACAAATTGACGACCTCATGAGTCGGGGATTTGTTCGGGAGAGCCTTAGTCCTTGCGCCGTACCCGTTTTACTTGTACCCAAGAAGGATGGCTCGTGGCGGATGTGTGTCGATAGTAGGGCCGTGAATAATATCACCATCAAATATCGCTTCCCGATTCCGAGATTAGACGATATGTTGTATGAACTCCATGGCTCGGTAGTGTTTTCGAAAATTGATCTCCGGAGCGGGTACCATCAAATTCGAATGAGGGAAGGAGACGGGTGGAAGACGGCATTTAAGACAAAGCATGGTCTTTACGAGTGGGTTGTTATGCCTTTCGGGCTTACGAATGCACCAAGTACCTTTATGCGATTAATGAATGAGGTACTTAAACCGTTCTTGGGTCAATTTGTGGTAGTCTATTTGGACGACATTTTGGTTTATAGCAAAACAGTAGAGGAGCACGTTCAACATTTAAGACTGGTTTTCGAAGTCTTACGAGCACAGAAACTGTACGGGAAAAGGGAGAAATGCGAGTTTTTGGTGGATAATGTCGTTTTCTTGGGAAATATCGTTTCAAAGGATGGAGTTTCCGTCGACCCGACCAAAGTTGAAGCAATTCGGACTTGGCCTACTCCTAAAACGGTTAGCGAAGTTCGTTCTTTTCACGGGTTAGCTTCCTTTTACCGTCGTTTCATTCGCGATTTTAGTTCAATTATGAGTCCCATTACCAATTGTTTAAAAAAGGGGGCATTTTTGTGGGGAAGGGAAGCACAGAAGGCTTTCGAAAAAATTAAAAACCATCTTTGCAGTGCCCCTATCCTAGCCTTACCCGATTTCAGTAAGCCCTTTGAGGTCGAGTGCGACGCGAGTGGTGTGGGAATTGGCGCCGTGTTACTACAGGGTAAGCGTCCAGTGGCTTATTTCTCCGAAAAATTGAATGGTGCTCGGATAAATTATTGTAATTACGATAAAGAATTCTACGCCATGGTTCGTGCTTTGGGTCATTGGAGCCACTATTTACGTCCTAACCATTTCATCTTACATTCTGATCACGAGTCCCTAAAGAATATTAACGGCCAACAGAAATTAAACCCACGACATGCCAAATGGGTCGAGTTTTTGCAATCCTTCAATTTTTCGGCCAAGTATAAGAGTGGACAAAGCAATGTTGTGGCCGATGCTTTATCTCGGAGGTACGCATTATTAGCTACTGTGGATGTCCGATTTCTTGGTTTTGAAACATTAAAAGATTATTATGGGGCTGATGGTGACTTTGGTGAAATAATGAAGAAGTGCAAAAGTGGTTCGAGCGGAGAATTTATGTTGCAAGACGGGTTTTTATTTAAAGGCAACCGCCTTTGTGTCCCTAAACATCCGATACGGGAATTACTTGTTCGAGAAGCTCATGGTGGGGGTTTAGCCGGGCATTTCGGGGTAACAATGACTTTGGAGGATTTGCGGGAGCATTTTTTTGGCCCAAAATGCTAGGTGACGTGACAAACTTGGTAAGCAAATGTGTGACGTGCCGAGTTGCTAAGAGTTCGTTCAAACCCGGCTTGTATTCTCCTCTACCAGTTCCTGCCCGTCCGTGGGAGGACGTTTCTATTGATTTTTTCGTGGCTCTTCCTCGGACTCAAAGGGGGTAGGGATGCCATAATGGTGGTCGTGGATAGGTTCTAAAAAATGGCGCATTTTGTGGCGTGTAACCAGACCGACGATGCTAGGCACGTGGCTGACTTATACTATAGGGAAATAGTCCGTCTTCATGGGATACCCAAAACCATTATTTCCGATCGTGACTCGAAATTCCTAAGTTATTTTTGGAATACACTTTGGTGGAAGGTGGGAACCAAATTGCTTTTTAGCACATCACACCATCCTCAAACGGACGGTCAAACGGAGGTGTCGAATAGGACTTTGGGTACGTTTCTGCGTGGGTTGGTTAGCCGAACTCAAAAGGATTGGGACCTTAAACTTGCGCATGCCGAGTTCGCATTTAACCGATCACCCACTTATGCTACGGGTTAGTCTCCATTTGAAGCCGTCTATGGAGTTAATCCGTACCTACCACTCGACTTGATTCCGCTTCCCAAGGATGAACTTGTCCATAAAGATGTTGAAGCCAAGCTAAAATCAATAGCAAGGCTTCATCAGCAAATTCGCGAGCGCATCGTGGCTATCAATGCAGCCTACAAAAGAAAGGCGAACAAAAACCGTAGCCCTCGGGTATTTAAGGAAGGCGACTTGGTGTGGATCAATTTACAGAAGGAGCGGTTCCCTAGTAAACGAAAGAATAAGCTTATGCCTAGGGCCGATGGGCCGTATAAAATTGTCAAGCGTATCAATGATAACACTTATAAAGTTGAGCTTCCGGGGGAATATGGTGTGCACGCGTCTTTCAATGTAGGGGATTTATCACCCTATTTGGATGATGACGGCCTAGCCAAATTGGGGTCAATTCCTTTTAAAGGAGGGGAAGATGATGCGGACATCGATGAGCAAGGCGCGCTTATGGTTTCAAACATAGAGGGAGCTACTTGTTTGGGTTCATTGTCTAAGTTCGTTTGCCTGCTGACAATATCTTAAGAGTTTATTAAATAAAGATTAGTAGTGGTAATAAAGTGCTCTATTAATTTCCCTAGTTAAATGTTTGTAATTAGTAAGAGCTTTGAATTAGCTAATTATGTTTGTAGGATCATAAGAGGCTTTTCGTTTGTCTCTTGTGGTCTATTTAAGCTGCTTGGATTGGATGAATAAAGTAATCAAAAGTTTTCACGAAAAAAATCCCAAAGATCTTCTTGTAATTGTCGAGCACAATTTCAGAATTTTCGAGTTATTGTTGGACGCGACTCTAACATAATTCTTTGAGTTCGAGTCAATAGGTCTTGACTTGGTCTCGTAATTCATCAAACTATAGGTCTAGTTTGCCGAATATATCCTTGTTCGTTTTCTTATTTGTCAAACACGTATCAAAACCTTTAGGAGATTGAAATATTTTTTAGTCTGTTACATGTTTACTTAATTGATCAATATGTTACCATCTCTCGAGGCCTATAAGATCTCTAAAATTGGTTACAAAATACTTTCATATATAAACAAGTGTTTACATATTTAACATATATAGTACCATATGTGATTCACTTTTTAAAAATGACCACGTATAGAATGTTATAGGTGTTTACATGTTTCAACACAATGCTACCAATTTCAATATGACAATATCTTGTGCAAGAATGATAACATTAATTTTAAAATACACTGCTATGAGAGATACACCAATAATGTCAAATGTTCACATATTTACCTAGTATGTTACCAAAATGTAAATGGCAATATAATGAACAAGGATGAAAACATTACTTGTAAAATACACTGTCATAAGAAATACACTAAGAATGTAAATTGTTTATATATTTATACATTATGGATCCAAATTGTATATGATGACATAATGACATATTGTGCATTCCTCACATAGTCACATGGTGCAGCGACTTGGGGTAGCCCATGCTCAACTTGCCTAGTACCTCTCCCGTGGTGTCCTTCATATGAACATACAAAGTATCTCTCAATTTCGGGTGTGCCAAGCCAGTTCGCCCTGCGTGATGTTGTCTTCCTAATGCTGAAACCCACAACCTATGAGTATCCTATACATCTCGTAAATAAACTCCCATTTTTTTTGCTTTCATCCCCAATGGTGACTTTGAATAATCTGTACCAACGCAAGTTGACATGGTGACATTAGGGCCAAAAGTAGAGACATTCATAAGATATATGTAATATGTGACTTTTAATAGTCATGAGTATCCTATACATCTCGTAAATAAACTCCCATTTTTTTGCTTTCATCCCCAATGGTGACTTTGAATAATCTGTACCTACGCAAGTTGACATGGTGACATTAGGGCCAAAAGTAAAGACATTCATAAGATATACGTAATATGTGACTTTTAATAGTCTTTAACTACGACAGGGTGACATTAGGACCAAAAGTAAAAACATTCATTAGATATATTGTACCTACGTAAGTTCAAATGATAACATTAGGAACAAAAGTAGAAACATTCATAAAATATACTCCCTCTTATTCACTCATTTCTTCCCCTTCCATTTTGCATAAGAAATAAGGAAGTGATTTTAGAACACACAAAACACTATACCCCACATGCAATGAACTTGACCACACAACACTTTCCAAAAAATGAAAGAGGGAAGCAAATCCGACTACCACAGATAAGGAAAGAGGGAGGAAATGAGTGAATAGGAGGGAGTATGACAATATGTGACTTTGAATAGTCTGTAACTACACAATTTGATAGGGTGACATTAGGACAAACAATACAAACATTCATTAGATATACGACAACATATTCAAACATACAAGTATATCACGATATATTTACTATACTCCAACACTAGAAAACATCACTTGTCTAAATTCCAGTTAAGATTTGTCAAACACTACACTTGTTTATTTTTCATGTATGTAATAACCATTAGTTTAGTCGCGATAAACCTTTCTTTTTCCTTCTTTTCGGACCATTTTGAGTCGGTTTGCATGCTATGTTTTGCGATTCGTACCTCATTGCCCCTTTAGGAACCTCTTGTACCTCTTTCTGTAGGGTTCGAGACAGAATCAAGCAACCGAGAGAAAACGAAGCAATCCTGAAAAAAACAAGGAAGAAAGAAGCAAGAAAAGGAGCACCTGAGCTTCCCAGCCTGTGGCCGACCGGCAGCCGGTTAGCCGGCTGGAATGCCCCTCACCCAAAGTCCAACTCAACCCCAGCATACGAAGACCCCCAGCCGGTTGACCGGCAGCCGCCCAGGTCACCGGCTGGGAGCCGACTCCAGAGAAGCACAAAAAACGAGAAGGAGGAAGAATTCCAGCCGGCCAACCGGCAGTCGGCCAGGCCACCGGCTGGGAACCCACTCCAGAATGGCAAGAAGAAATGAGAAAGAAAGGGAATTTGGGCCGGTTGACTGGCAGCCGGTCAACCGGCTGAGAGGATAAGCCCGAATTTAGCATTCCTCTCTTATTTAGTAACATAATTAGAGGCCACTATAAATACCCCATTGTAATTCATTTTTTGACACACAACCCTAGATCTCAATTTCACTATTCCATTGCAAATTTTATCTTTGATCAAGTTTTAATCTTTCTTTAATTAAGTTAGAATTCCTCTTCTTAATTAGTTTAATTACTTAGATTATAGTTATATATTGGGTTGTAATTGAAGAAATGAAGAATCCTTTCATATTATAATCCAAGATTGCATCTTTTGGTATAATTCCTTCCTTATTTTCATTTGTTCATCTTTAGTTAACATTTTTAGTTTTGAATCATTGTTGCTTAATTAGTTGAATGTTTATAGTTTGCTTTTGTTTCCATATTACCAATTTTAACATGTTCAACCTGGTTATGAGTGAGTAGTTATCATCTAGAGTTTAGGGGAACCTTGGGTTAGTTAGATTAATGGCTATGGGTAGATTATTAGGTTTTGGGTAGTTTGTTTGGGTTGTATTAACATGCATAGAAGGTGTTTGATAGATTGTGTGATTGAAAGTTTGCACCTTTATTGAATTTGCTTAACTTGTCTTTCATTGATGAATGCTTAGGTGGGTTTGATAGTATGTTGATGCTTGGTTGATGCTTATTGAGAGCTTTGTTGTCGACCCTAGGTGCTAAGATGTTAGCTTCCTTCCTAAACCAATATTGACTACCCATTACCCATTTTTAACCCCATAGTTGTGCATTAAACCACTCTTGTAAACCCAAAGGCCCTAGTTTTTCCATATTTGATTTCAAACAATTTCATCTAGTTTAGCTTTACATCTTGCTTACGTTTTAGTTTCCAATAATTCAACCTCTTTGCAATTTGCTTGACTAAATTGAGATTAGAACGAGCTAAGTAGAAATCCCCGCCATCCTTATGGAATTGACACCGATTTACTACTAAATTAGGTTTTTGATGAGTCGGAATTGACGAGATAATTCGACTCATTAAATGAACTCTCAAAAGTTCATTTAACCTCTCCCAAGCCTCACTTAAACCTTCAAACTCGCCTTGATGGAAGGTAAAGATTTGATGAGTAGTATTTTAGTTGCATTTTACCCATATTTATATCCTTATTTCGACTCGATTTAGTTTTATAGCTCATTCTACTATTTTAATTGGTAATTAGTAATTTAATTGTTATTATTATGAATAATGTTGTGTTCCGAGGATTTGATACTGCGTTTTGTTATTTAATTTTACAGGACTTGATTTTAGGAATAAAGAATGGAAACCAAGTTGAAACATTGAAAGGCTAGCCAAATGTTGAGTGAAGGCTGCCAAGTGACAAGTCAAATGAAGAGTTGAGGTCAAGGTTGACCCAAAACTACATAAATCAATTCCATGGCCTCTTTGTAACATTACTGTGTTCGACATTCTTGCTCACCATCCACCCAAATCAATCACCAACATCAGACCACCATACCGACGCCATCAGTTCAGCCATCCACGAGCCCAATTCCTACCAGCAACTTTTCGTTCCATTTCGGTGCTGAGCTCAATATGCCGTGGGACAACCAATAATCCGAGCCAACCGCCATCAAACCCGCATCACCATCTGACCATTCTTCACGCCACCAGCGATAACAACCAGGCACAACCACACCTTCATCTCCATCTTCATTTCGTACTCGGAATCGAACCGGAGTTATATCTCAACCATCAGACTCCGCCATCACCAACCGGCTCTGAGACCGATGCTTCCAAGCAGCAGCAACAATTCACACCAGCGACAACCACCATTCAATCCCAACCACCACGACTCAAATCAATTCATCAACCACACGCTATTACCACGCATCAAATCCAATTCTTGCAGCAATTCCGTCACCATCAGTTCAGACCACCACGAAGCAGCCGGCCCTCGACGACTGCTCCATCTTCATCGTCGAGCAATACCATCGACCACCGCATCAACAGAAGCAAGATCGCACCTGCTCCGCTCATCACCATCAGTCATTACCTCTTGGTTGTGGTTGTATTTAACTGACTCAATTAATTGGGTTCACTAAAGAATTGCTCGAAGAGGAGAACATAAATGGTTCACTGGATGAATTTTTTGAAGAAAACAAATGATGACATAAAAAGTCTCTTGTACCCCTCTAAGTTATCCATCTTGTTTTTGTTAAGTAAAGGCTAGACTAGTCTTTTTACTTCCTTTTTTATTGTGTAGTATAAAATGCTCATTTTGTTGAAGGAGCAGGGCAGACCCTATTTTTTTATAGAAAAATTCAGACGCAACTTTCTATATATTTGTAGGAGTAGATTAAATGACAAAACTCTCTCATTTTTATTCCTTATATAATAATTCTAGGGTTAATTATTTTAGTAATTAAATTAGTTCAAGTTACAATCTTTTGTAATTGGATTTTAGATTTCATCTAATTCCTTTAAGTTTGGTATATTTCTTTCATCCTTCTCTTTTATTTCATTTATTTCACTCATGTTTATTTCAATTTTAGTTGGTAATTTATTCAAAGTTTGAATCTTTATTAATTTAATCATGTTTAGTAGTATATTTAGTGTAGTAGGTAGTTTAATTAATTCATTTTTAATTATGTTTGAGTAGTGTCTCATAGGGTTTAGGGAGATCTTATGTGAGTTTAAGGGATTGATTATGGTGTTGGGATTGTTTGGAAATTGTGGGTAATTTGTCTTCAATATCATGCATATCATGTGTTTGTTGTAATGCTTGAGTGAAAGCTTGAGTCTTTATATCATTAATGTTTTTACTTGTTTTGAGACGAAACTCTAGGCTAGTTATTAGATCGCATAAGATTGATAGGTTTGGCCTAATAGGAGTGAAAACTTAATTATGTTGACCTAAGGGACCTCTCGGACCGAAATATCGTGACTTTCCCTAGACAAACAACCCACACCTATCCTAGTATCGCGACCCGACTCATTTTTATCACATTAGTGAACCCTTGACCCTAGTTTCATTTTATTGTATTCATTTTCTTACCAATTTAATAATTGTCTTTTCTTTTAATTAATTATTTCACGAACAAATCTTTTGCCGACTAAACTAGTACTAAAATTGAGACTTATAGCTTAACCCCACCATCCTTGTGGTTCAACCCCGATTACTACTTTAATTGGGTTTTTACAAATATTGTTTGACAAGGGTAATGTCGACAAAAGCCTCTATCACTTAGTGACCGTAAAATCTTTCATTTCCGCCGCCCTGAACACAAAAGAACCATCAGAGAAGGTATTCATAAATAAGCGTATATTTGCGAGAGGGTAATTGGCTAACTTCAGCTCCAAAAGACCACCAAATCCAATCCTTTTAACAACAACTCTCTGAGCATCATTAAGCTGTTGGATTAGATCAAAAAGCTTCCCGGGTCGACAAGCAACCTTGTTATCATGCTTCCTAACTACTTTAGGTTTCTCTGCAGCAGACGTATCTTTGGGCACATTAACCATTGTTTTTTCAGAAGATTCCTCAGCACCAATCTTATCGTTGGGTACAATGACCATTGTTTTTTCAGGAGATTCCCCAGTACCAATCTGATCTTTGGGTACAATGACCATTGTTTTTTCAGAAGATTCCCCAGCACCAGTCTTATTTTTGGAGGATTCCCCCGCCGCTTTCTTGGAATTAGACCTGAGTTTCTTTGTAGTTCACTTACTCGCAACCATTTGGAGTAATACACCATGAAACTTTAAGACAAGTGGTAGATGGCATTGTTGCATTTTAAAACAATTAGTTACTGTCAAAAACATCAAGTGATTTTTGTAACCTCACTGGCATTATGTGCAACTTTAAAAAAAGTAACACACATTATAGACTGGAGTTTCACATAATGCATGGAAGTTACACACAATGGCCTAACAGTTGCACATAATGGCCTAACATTATGTGCAACTTCTCTGGCATTATGTGCATCTTTTATTGCATTATGTGCAACTTTAGTCGCTATTGTGTGCAACTTCAGTGGAATTAGTTGAGAGTGTAATTCAGCCTTTAGTTGCACTTTTTGCTAGAAAAGAATAAATGGAAACTTCAGTTTCATGGCGAGTAAAATGGCGAAATAAACATAGAGAATGGAATTAAAAGTTGAACTGAAAAAATGAATCTCAATAACGAAATCAATAAAAAAACGTTTGAAACAATAACATGGTAAACCCTAAATTACGAATTGAAGAGTCGATTGTCTGGGTAATGATGAATTTAGATGAATTAACGCATAAATGATGATGAATATACGAAACTAAGAGAATAAAAAATACATTGTCAATAAAGTAGTGGGTGATTGAGTTGATATGATCTTAGTTAAGAGTGAAAATTAAAAGGACGATTTGCAGAAACGGTGAGTAAAGGGTGAAAATTATGAAGCAACTGAAGAAAAATGAGCGGAAGTTGAAAGGTTTCTTGACAATAATTGATGTTTTGATGGAAGCTTGGAAGGTAAGTGTAACACCCCACCTACTAAGGAGCCTTACCAAGACCTTCCCTAGTGAGTGGAGTGCTACAGCCTCGGTTCCCCGAGGTAGTATATGTGACACCCTCGCAATTTACATAAAGTAAACAACCAAATCATAGCGGAAATATGACGGGAATTTAAAAACTTTATATACATAACGGTAAATGTAAACTACGATGGTATCAAAATCCAAACAACAATGATAACAAGTACGCATGATACAACTAAGGCTAGTGTATCA
>JAOWBH010158178.1:0-11524 GCA_028566215.1 Silene coronaria | reverse complement strand
GCTTTCTTATTGCGACATCATTTTCCTTTATGCATGATTGGTACAAAAATATGCTCGGATCACATCCGTATTAAATGCATGTGATGCTTCATGGAAAACCAATTTGAAAGGTACTGCTGGATGGTTTTTTCAAAATAACACTGATTCTATGTTTCATATTGGAAGGACCACTTTATGGGCAAAGTCTGTCTTTCATGCTGAAGCATTAACTCTCCAATTTGCATGTATTGATGCAATTGACCGTGGGTTCCGACAAATTGATGCAACTTCTGACTGCCTTAACTTGGTTCTTCAGATTAACGGTTATGGAGCTATGGATCAAGATGTTGCACCTGTTTTACATTTTATTAGTTCTTTAATATCTTACTATCATTGTTTTTCTCTTAGTCATTGTTCAAAGAACCTTATTAGGATTGCTCATGCTATAGCAAAAGCTATAGTCTGAACCTTATTTTGCATTGACGAGTGCAAAATAATTTTCATCCTATTCCGTCACTTCAAAAAGTATCAACAATTCGCTATAGAAAATGTTATTTTTGACTTAATATTTTTTCAATAGTTTATAATAAGATTTGTTTAAAATTACAAACATAATAAATTTAATTTGAAAAAATTTTAATTCAAGAAAATGATGATTTTTATCGATTTTGATGTCAGTTATATAATTTAAGAGTTGATTATAAGATTCAAAATTTAGATTGAGCTCAAGCTTAAAATAATCAAGCGATTTATTATAAAAACATGACAAGACGTCCGTTAATTAACTTATAAATTCAACATTCAATTGATTAGCTGCTATTTTAATAACGTTATAATCTCGCTACACCATAGATAAATTCCGGGATTCGCCCCTGATTTCTATATCCTCCCTAGCTACTACCAACACGGCCACATCAACGATCCTTGCCATCGAAAGAAAAGTGTGACCGGCTAAAAAATTTGGACTTAACAAATAGTCGGTACATGTGACTTTAGAGGGTGGCTCATGAAAGTTATTCAAATTATGTTTCCAATCCGATATCTAACCAGAAATACATCCCTTGTACTACAATCCTTCCGATAGGATACAACCGAATTGGCGAGAAAATGTGTCTCACCGACCAAATTTGGCTACCCTTATAATTGCAGTACACTAGCATATCATTAGCAGTGTAATGATGCAGAACGATGGTATAGCTTCAGGATAGAAAATCCATGCTACGAACAACCTCCGGCCGTCAAAGCCATCGAACCTTGTCTTAGCTATTATTTTTCTTTTCTTTCTTTTATTTCTGTCATTTATTCACTTCCTTCACTCTCACATGGGAACTCTGGAACCCCGTCAAAGGGATACCACATACCAGAGAGTCTTTCCATCTCTTACATGGGAACTCGATCTCATGCCCCGTCAAAGGGATATCGGGGAGTCTTTTCATCTTATATTGATCCTTTAATTATAAATGATTTACCTTCAAAACCCCTAATAACATGGGTGACGAACATCAAGATTAAATACCAATAAGTATTTTAGTGTAGTTTTTTTTAACAAAAAATTGGTAGTTGCCACGTTTCAAAAAAATTAAACATTTAAGGTTGTCTTTTAATTAGATTGTAATTTTTAATTATGAATAATTCACTTTCAAAACCCCTAATAACACGGGTCCACGAAAATCAAAATTAATCGCCAATAACTATTTAAGTGTAGTTTTTTTTTTTTGACAAAAAATAGTGTAGTTGCCACGTGGCAAAAAAAATTAAATGATTGCGGTTATCTTTTAATTAGATTGTATAGATTTAGATGAAACAATTTAATTAAACTAATAATTAAACCTTACACAGTTATATGTAAACCGAGTAAAGGTGGCAAACGGGTCAATCAGATCAGTTTCAGTTCAAGTTCTTTTGGATTGGGTTATTTCGGTGTACCTTTATTTTCGATTTCAGTTTGGTTCAATATAATTCAGGTCAGATCAGTTTTCACTTTTAATTGGTGGTACATATTTCGGATCGGTGCAGGTTCGAGTTGGGGTCAATTTTCTAGCAAATAAGGTTCGAGTCAGGTCAACACTAGAGTAGATGACATTCGAGTCAAGTCATGTAATTATGGCAATAAATCTTTATTCAAAACATCGGATATAAATACAAATAAATTTTTGTAATAAATATTAGAGTAAATTATAAATAATTCTCTTATATAATCGACTTTTTTGAAATAACTCACTTTTATAATTTTTTTATCCAAATAACTCCCTTATAAAACTTGTTATTCAACAAATCAATGCCTCTTCACAGGAGCTAGATTTATTTTTTATAATTTGATTGATATACTCTTCCTTATAACGTAATCCCTACATCACTACTATGTTTTCATAACCTCTATCCGATTTCAAACCCCTTTCAAATCTAATTAACAAAGTTTATTGTTAATTCACTCAAATCATGGACTAGGAACGAAGAAGAATCAAGTACAAATTCATCATTTTGTCTTATTTTAAAGAACATCATAATGACTAAATGAGTAGAATAATAATTTAACATCTTATGTAAGTGAAAAATGATGAAAAAAAAAACAAGTTTTTGGCCGAAAGATATAAAAATATGTCTCATTCCGGTGAATAGACATTGATTTGTATAAAAACATGTTTTAAAAGAGAGTTATTTGAGTAGAAAATTATAAAAGGGGGTTATTTCAAAAAAAGTCGATTATATAAGGGAGTTATTTATAATTTAATCTAAATATTATATAATGTTATTTTTTTTTTATAATTAGACATAATATTAATTCAGAGATGCCAAATGGTTGACACTCATGTACTAAAAGACACCTTAAATGAGTAAATGTGACGCCCGGGTGCATTCGTGTCATTTGGGGTTTCAATATTGGGTTTCAGTCATTAATATACGGGTTGAAATCGATTCAAATATATTCGGTTGAGACTAAATCAATTCAGGTTGAAACAGTCTAGGTTTATTCGATCTTGTGTCTACTTCGGATAGTACAAATTCGATTCAATTTCAAGTCAATTCAGGTTTCAGGATGAAAATTTCAATTATACCTTTCAGATATACGGTCAGGTGTCGATTCAGTTAATTTCGATCAATTTTTCGGGGTCGGTATACTTTTGTCAAGTATGTAATTTAAACCGAGCATCACGTTTCAAGGTTCCTAGAAAAAAGAAGCACCTGACCGAAATTGTCTTATGACCTCGACCGAACTCCAAAATATAATTTGTGTTACCTATCAACAAGTCAACAAGTCAAGATAACAGAACAATAGCCCACCACCTTATAAACAAGACGATTAATTTGGTGACGATGAACAATCCAAATTTATACAGTAGTAAACATTTACAGTAAGTAATACTCCGTATGTAATTAGCACAAACTGGATGGTCGGACAAGATTGAATAAGCTAACACATGGTTCGGTTCATGTTACTACATTATAATCCATCCTTCAACAACAGAATATAACCAACAGCCTCCCAATTCCAAACACAAGTGAAGATAAAACAACAGTACAAATGATGAAACATGCTCAACTATCTAGTTTAGCTCTTTAGTGTTATTAGCTAAAGTAGTAAAGAATCGTTACTTTTGTATTTTTACTCGGTTCAAATCAGAACTAAATCGGATATCTTGAAGAAACATTGCCTACAAATTCAAAAACAAGTGAAGATAACAGAGCAAATGATAATCCAAATTCAAACACAAGTGAAGAAAATATATATAACAAATGATAAGCAAAACTAGCTAGCTTCCACTCTTGGACACCATGGGTGATTTTTTAGAGCAAGTTAGAAATTTGATTTCTAGCAAAAGAGTGAGGATAGATAGTGGCATGGATCATCAACTTCTTCAATAACCTTGATAATTACGGAGACCTTTTTGAAAGTCCTACAATCATACCCGAACCATTGCCCATCATCAGCTGATTTACCCAAGATAAATTGATGGTTGATAATTCTATAGCTCCGCATTGGTATTCCAATATCAATATCATACAGTTTGGTCCAAGAATTGGAATCCAACCTAACCCAAAGTCCTACTGAAGTCGAGTTTCGTAGAGTCGTACTTTGAGTTAAAGTTCCTAACTTGGGTTCTCCTCCCATCTCAAGATTTATGAGAACATGCCAAATACTAGTGTAAGGACGGTGTCCAGGTTTCTTCAATATGTCTTGTAATAGAGGGATATGATCAAAAACTTCATTAGCTAAACAGAAAGTGATCAATAGGGAGCGGCCAGCATCCAACCAATAAAGCACACCATCCACATAAACCCCTCGCGTGTTGTTGGGGTTGACACGGGGGAGTGTCACTGCAAAGCTTCTCCAAGTGTTCAAGATGAGGGAGTACACATTAGCTTGAACAACCACAGTTTCTCTACTTTCTCCCGGGAAAATAGAAGCCCGGAACACCTTGTATTCGTGAGACACCTTGTCATCGTAGCCTATCCCAAAGATAATATTCTGGTGGTTATGTATACCGTAAGTAAAATAATTATAGGACGATGGTAAGGTTAGGGTTGTTTTCCCAAGAGTTAGGTCCCATAGAAGAATTTGTTCAGTGTAAGGATCATGAACGGTACGCTTAGGTACCCTGAGTAAAAAGCACATAATCCCGTCACAATAGGCCACCACCTTATAAAACGTCCCCTTTACAAAGGGAGTATCATCAGTACTGACTAACATTGCAGGGAGGTCAAGTTTTGTGATTTGGTTAACGATAGTATCGTTATCATAGCTGTAGTGGTGGATTTGGGAATGGTTTCTGTAGAATTCAATGATATCGGTGTTGATGATGGAACGGTGGCGTTTATGGTAAGCAGACATGAAAGTAGGGCTTGAAAGGATGGAGCACCAAGACTTGCAAACTGACCTAAGCCTTACTAAACACAAAAGAGGGATGCTCATCAGAATTTCATCGAATATTATCTCATCTGGGAGAACACTGCAAGGACTTGAATGCCTAATAGGTTTCGAACCTCGAATAGTAGAACTGCTCATCATGTCTGATCTACCAACCATCCAACTTACTCGTATTATTTTTACTAAAACAACTATCTTATTATTAGGAAACGCGTTTGTGTATATAAATTCGAATGAATAAACATTGAGAGAATAGAAAATAAGATAAAAGTTTCCATAAATATGTGATACTATTACCTTATTCTGGATCCCAACAAGATTAGGAAACTAGAATCCTTGGTGTTCAAGGAATTTACTATTAGGAGGCAATCGAGTCAGGTAGGTCGGGTCTGGTCATATCGGACAACCGACTATTGTTGGGTTGTTTCGGGTCAAATAATGTGTCGGGTAATCATGTGGTTCGGTCAGATTTGCCAACTCTCTCTCTTTTAATAAAACTACGGATGTTACCCGGTAAGTTCAACGAGTAAAGAACCATACCAAACTCTTTTATAACCGGATCCAAATCACAAAATTGACTTGATAACGACACAATCACTACAATTAGAAATATCAAATACTTTGATTAACCTGAAATCACGAAACTGAACTGACAAGATCACAAGACGGTCTTTTAGCTAATTCTAACCTCGGACAAATGATACAGAGTACATATATAACAAGAATCCGATTAATTTGGCAGAAAGTAATTCTAACTTCGGACAAACATTTAAAATTAAGTAATTAGCAGAAAGTAGACAAGATTGAATAAGCTACTAATACATGGTTCATGTTACTACATACAGAGTAGTATTTATAGCAACAAACATAGCTTAACAGAATACAACCGCCTCCAAATTCCAAACACAAGTGAAGATAAAAGAGCAGCATAAATGATAGAAACAAGCTCAAATAGCTTCCACTCTTCTACACCATGCATGGTTTTTAGAGCAAGAAATTCGAGTTTCTGATGGTGGGAGCACATAGAAAACCTGAAACAATAACTGCTAGAAATCCACCTATAACACCGAAACCATGCTTAAATCCACTCGATTTATTATCTCCACTTGGGGTGGTCGATGACGACGAGGATAATGGCGCTGTCGGTGTTGGAGTGGTCATGTTGTTGTGCATGAATATAGCAGCTGCTGGAGAGGTTGGAGATATACCCAAAAGCTCTGCACAAATAATATTCATATTATTATCAGACTTTCATTTACTCCATGACTTGTTAATCAGTTTGTTACATTCTACAGATTAGTTTTTGCATATATCATAAACATGATGGATGCACAACTTTAAGAAACAACCTGCACCATCAGCGACTGAGCCTATTGCAACCAAATTAAGATGGTCGCTAAATAACATTAGCAACCAATTTTTGCCTATTAGCGATCAGCTAAGTTGCATTGGTTGCTAAGTACCCTTTTTCCAGTAGTGTTATTAGCTTAAATAGTAAAGAATCGTTACTTTTGTATTCTTTACTCAGTTCAAATCAGGACTAAATCGGATATGTTGAAGAAAAAAAGGTTACTATAGATGGCTATAGGATTGAAATATGCTCTATCTAGTTCATGCATGGCACAATTATAAGACATGTAGCATGCATGCTAATAACCTAAGTTACCTAATATGTTTCATGATAATATAATTAGAGAGAAGAGAAAGGGTAATTACTAGGACATTCAGCAATACTAGCATTAGTAAGGTGACAAGCAGAAGGGAGTTCCATAAGCTTAGCTTCCTGAATACCGAGACTCTTAATCTGCTCACTTCCATTATGAGCTTGTCCTATGAAGAAACACAAGCACACTGGCTGCTTCTCCTTCATACTACTCACCGCGGTACAGCAGTCCTTTGTGGGCTCTGCTGCCTTTCCTGTAGCAAAGCTCAGGCAGCTTGTCACCTGTTGTATGGCAGTGCTGCATTGCACTGCCAATGAAGGTGATGCTGCTGCCTCGCTCGAGTCCATGTAAACCAACCCTTGGAGGCATAGTGTTAGTAGCACTAGCTTCGCGGTCAAGATTTGAGAACCCATGTTTAATTTGTGTTAAGGTTTTAAGGAGAATAGTAAGGCTAGTAGCTTTCAAGTTTAAGAGTATGAAGTGTTGGGACAGGAAGAGAAGTTGAATTTATGCTTCTTTTATGGCTGTGTCCTTCTCACATGCGCTCTTATGTCATGCTCTCAATAATTTGTGACTATCCGTAGGTCAATTAATTTCTTGTAAGACGGTTTCATATAAACTGACTAAATAGCAAAAGTTTGGAAGCGGTTAATGTACGTATTTCCTGTTATCTCGAGCCCTAACTGATTTTAATGTCGCAATTAATCACAGGATTAGCATTGCCTGTATAAAAATGGAACGACAATAAAACATCATTTCGGTGAATTTAAGCCATTAAGGCATTTTTAATCGGCATAGTACTAACTAATCCTACACAATTAACAGGAAAATGAAACTTAATCTCATTGGGAGACCAATTTGTCATGATTGTGTTCAATTTTAGGCAAGTTAATTCATTTTGACATATCACAAACGTAAATAATTGAATGTAAAACAAATTAAAGGATCATAAATGTTGGGACAGAAGTGAGAAGAAAGTAGTTGAGAGTTAAGAAGGTTTAATAAATTTCTGAAGGCGTCTGGATTCCGCCTAATATTACATACAGCAAACCAGACTGCCAGACGATGTTCAATATATACACTTTCATACCTGTTGTTCAATTATGTGGACCATGTGTCTAACATACAAGTATTATCAAATTATCTTACACGCAATACTCCGACATATGTGAATATGTGATAGCTTGCAAACTAAACTGGCTACGGAAAAGATCATTGCCCTGATCCGGGCAGTAGAGAATGGGTAATCAACGGTCGTAGTTTTGACAAAGAAGAAAAACATGGATTGATTTTTATTGAAAAACAGAGGATTTTTTTTCGTCATCTGGACGGTAAGTTGATTCTTGTGGCCTTGTGGGCAATACTTCGTACTTTAGTAGGGCAATAGGTAAGACATACTTCTTCCGTTTTTATATGATGTACCCATTCGTTGAATATATGTGAGAATTTTAAACAAACATAATGAATGAGGAGCAGAAATAAATGAAAGCGGTCTGCAGCAATGCAATGCATGATTAATGAATGCCCACATGCAATTTCATCAAGAAACTCTCTGCAACTCATTGGTTTCCGGTTGTGCTAGCAACCAAGTTGGTGAATGCCTACATAAACGTCATAGTTGACCACTTCTATGTACATTTTAATCACGACTCTGAGCATAGGGTAAATAGAAGAGAGTGCCCCCTATATGACACGATCTCGTGGCGCATTTGCGCCCGCCTCACTGAAGCGGGTGGATTTAGTGTAGTACTCCCTCCATCCTCAGTCACTTGTTTACATTTGATTACAACACCTTCAGAGAGAATATAAAAGGTAAATAAATAATTGGGACAGAGAGTACCAAAGTACACGTTTCTTTAAATTTATGGATTAAATGATTTCATACGTGGCTCATCAGTATAAATACAATGGGAAATTTGTAATTCAAAAGGTTAAAACATAGACTGAAGATTTGGAATGGCAAAAAAATCATCTAAAATATTCATATTTTTTATTGCTTTTGGGGGCGGAAACCTGCCCTCGCTCTACCACCACATATGTTATCATTTAGTACTTCGTATGTACTAACATAATACTAATAGCATACGCATAGTAGCTTCATTTTTTGGTGAAAAGGTCTCATAGGAGCCGGTTGATATAAGTGCCTGCACCTGCCAACGTAAACACCAAGATTAATTCCAGCGCCATCTTCCTAGGAAGGCACTATAACAAATTTTGACACATGACCATTGGTGAATATCAATTATCAGACATGCCGCAAAATGACTCCCTAGCTTGCACTTCATCTTACCGTGTGAAGATTGTACTAGTTAATCAATGAAAATTTCAACAAATTCTGCATCATGGTCTTTTGGAAATAGCCTCTGTTTGTTTTTAACACAGTAAGGTTACATATGTTCGAGTCATATGTTGCCATAGGCAGATTCTTTGACGCAAGTGGTGGAGTTAGAAATTAAGGTTTGGGGGCCGAAATAGTAAGGTTTGAGTTGGGCTGAAAAAAGGTATGGAAACCACTGTCACAAGCCTTAATTCTGATTCTAACAAGACAAATTTTCAGTGATAAAAAACAGGGCAACAACCCCTACTAGCCTTCCCTCGCTTTGCCACAGTTTGAGGCAATGGGATATAGAGCTATGCGAAGAAGAAACAGATGGTGTCGCGAGAAGGAGAGAGAATCTGGGAAACCTGTTGACTGGAACTGACAGTCACAGGTCCATGTTCACTGATACATACTTTCCACCTGAAGATATTTTCTGCTTAAAAAAAACTAACCAACCCAATTACAAGAAATAGTTTGCTAATTCTAATAGGAAAATTAACCAAAGTTGGTTTTACAATAATGGTTTATGTAAAAGTTAAAACGGTTTTATATGAGAATTGGCGTAAGTTTAGAAATAGTAAGAAATAGTTTCCTAATTCTAAGAAGAAAATTACAACCAAAGTTGGAGACTAGGGTTGTTAATGAGACGAGACAGCTCGCGAGCAACTCGAGATCGGCTTGGTTAAAGCTCGGTCAAAGCTCGGCTCGTGGGAGTTCGGCTCGGGCTCGGGCTCGGCTCGAGAGGTTAACGAGTCAAGCCGAGCAAATGCTGGCTCGGCTCGAAAAGCTCGCGAGCGGCTCGAGTTAGTGTGATTAGATAAGATATTGCTAATATTTTGTTAAAATATTTTATCATTATTATATTTTTGCATCACACATATGAAATGTCTTAATAATTTGTCAAAGATTTTTAAATATAACCTTCCATCCTTATTATTGAAAATATCGGAAGAAAAAAAAAAAAATTAAACCATTATATATAGGCTCGAATTCAGCTCGAGTTTGGCTCGAGCTCGCGTTAAAGCTCGCAAGCTTGATAACGAACACATTTTTCTCAAGCTCGGGTAAGCTCGAGATCGGCTCGAGCTCGGGTTATGGTTCTTGAGCACAAGCCGAGCAAGGCCAAGCTCGGGCTCGGCTCGGCTCGTTAACACCCCTAGTCCAAACAATTTGACCCAAATTCTTGTAAACCCAAAATGATGACCCAATTTAACTGTTGGGTTGGGTTGGGTTATTTCGGTTGCCAACTATTGTCAACATACTAGCATTGACTGTTGATGAAAAAACCTGAAATGACTCGATTCAAACTCATGGCCTAGAAAAAGTGTTAAGGTTGACACTTGAGAGGTTGAAAGTAAAATCCATGGTCTACTTGATCCGGATCGTCCTCCAAAAAGATACGGAGCAACATATTTGACGTGCTATTACTCCTAGATATATATTTATTTCACTCACAGACACTTAGATTAGGAGCGTTTTTTTTGTCTAAATTGGGGTTTTGAGTTCCATCCCAAAAAATGTATCATTAACGGAGTTTTATTATCCGGACCTACACTCATATTCGAACTAAATCAGAAGATATACACCATGAGAAAAGGTTACCATGCTGCCACTAGCTAGCTAATATGCTAATGTCATTCTGATTAACAATGCAAAAAATCAATGGCAATAGCAATTTAGGCGGTGGCATTAATTTTTGCCGAAAAAAAATAGATCACTTGTCCTCCCACTTGCTGATAGGTCACAAGATTGGGACAAAATAGAGCCGTCACAAATGAGTCGTGATATGGCAACTCCCTAGCTAATCATGAATTACAAGTTCGATGAAAAAGAATATGATTTTTTTTTATCAAATTTCTCTCACAAACAAAGACATGATATATATGCAAAATGAATATGAACATGATGGAAGTAATTTGTATCTTGTAGTGGACGCCCAATGCAAGTTACTTTAGACTTTAGTGTTTTAGATGTATGGGTGATTTAAATACTAATATAAGTAAAATTATCAAAGTTTTTAAAATAAGATTCATAAAAAGATTGGATTAATCCAGCATGCACTATTACGTGAATGACTAGTAATCTCTAGCTACTACAGAAACCATGATAAAATGAGCATGGACTCATGGAGTCCTGGGGTGAAAAAACTCTAAGGTAGCCACGGCTGCTTCTTTCATCAAAGCTTCAATCTCCTGTGGAGACATCTTAGAAAGCGCCTCTGGATTATTCTCGTTAATATTTGTTATGAGCTTGTATAAGAGCGATGACTTCTTGACGCCAACTGTTGAACTAAACGGTACGCTGTGCGTTACCGCCTTACGGGATTTGACGTCTTGGCGGACCATTTCTTATTCGTGGCCTTATGTTGCTAATCAAGGATTATGAAGAGTATTATTTGTGACTTGTGAGTGGTTTTATGGTTGTGTGTTTGTGATGAGAAAAATAGGAAGGTATTTATAACGGGGTTAAGGCACTCAAGAGTCTTTAGCTTTTGGTATACCCGTGATTAGTTCTTGAGAAAGCAATGTAATTTCATGGCATTAATGAGTTTATTGGGGTTTGGAGGCCTTGTTGGGAAGATACAAATATATATGAACAATAAAGAAAGAACACACAAATTTACGTGGTTCACTAACGATGTGTTAGCTACGTCCAGGGACGCACCCACATATAAGAATGGTGCTACACCAAAGC
>JAOWBH010158167.1:0-11524 GCA_028566215.1 Silene coronaria | reverse complement strand
AAATTGATTTGGTAAATCAAGCTACAACGAATTGTAGCTGACCACTGGAGATGCTCTAAGGTAGGACAAAATGAAGGAAAAAAACTCGTAATAAATCTTCGCGAAGAACCGATCGAAGACCTTCGGGAAGTGAATCAAAGATAACAGTAGACATTGAAGAGATAACTCCGAGGTTAGCAAGCCAATCCGCAGCGCGATTGGCCTCTCTGTAAATATGTTCTACTTCAACCGTCCAGTCGGACAATTTTAACAATTCTTTACAGCGATGTATCAGGGGACGGATGTCACTCAACCGTCTTACGTCTCCTCAACAACCATAACACAAGCGCAACACCTCCTCCAATATCCATGATCACAAATACAATACAATATGGAATACATCATGCGAACATATAAACCATCTCCTAAATCATGAATCTCAAGTTATCATACAAATCTTCACAATGTAATACCAACATCGATTATCCAATATTTCAACACATTCCAATTATTCCAATCTCATGGTGTCAAGACCCAATCCCATAAACATGTTATAATGCACCCAACATCGCATTTATTCTTCTTTAATGATACAACAATGATTAACATGTTATGATGCAACAATAACGTTTATGTGAGATTAATTATGCATGAACACCAAACATATACATCTTAATATTGAAACCGAGTAGGATTAACCTACCTTTTCGCATACTCCAATAAGCTAATCGAATCCGACCCGATTCCGTCTCACAAAACCGTCTCATCTTACAATAATCGCATGATAATTATCATAATATGTCCCATACTATTATACTAAAAGTGAAATGTGGCTCCCTTAGCATCATTCCCTTGGAATTTGGTATGTGTCTCCTTTTTCATTTGTCTCTCATGTTTCTTGCTTCTATTTCATTTGCATTCATTCATTTGCATAGCATGCATGGCTATGAACAAACTTTTCCCGTTTTTGGCACATTAATAAGTGCTTTGTAAAATATTCCGTTGGGAAAAGTTTGATCATGCTAGATTCGAGTTAATTCAAATTAGATCCCTACCTAATCAAAAGCATGCATCACATAGTTCAAAGTATAGCACTTTGCATCATACATTGTCCCTAATAATTGAACATCCCTCTTTTTTACACTAGCGATAGTGTTTTGTTCGGTTTGAGGACGTTCAATAACAAGAGACCCGAGTTAATTATTATTAGCTCTCTACTTGATCAGAAAGATGCATCATGTAGATTAACTTAGTTACTAACCTTGCATTTAATTTAGAACATGCACTTAAATTTAGATATATCATGCATTCATACTGCATTCATGTCTTGATTTCTCGTTCCCATTGTGTATATATTGGGGACAATGTACTTTCTAAGTATGGGGATGAGAAATGTAAATCGAAATTCTCTTATAAAAATTTGAAAAACTTTTAAAAACCAAAGAAACATGTTCTTTATTTCAAAAAGTTGAAAATCCTAAAACTTGAATTTCAAATATGCGAAAACATGTATTTCCTTTTACAAAATTTGAAAAATCCTAAAGATTTAAAAATTTTGAAAATCCAAAAACATGTTATCTACTTTGTAGTGTAAAATTGTATATGCATTGTGTGCTTGTTACTCATTCGAGACATCGACAAGGGAAATGAAGACCGTATGGTATGATCGTTCTAATCTTTTATCCCTTCCATTTCTTTTCAATTGTCACTTGAGAAGGATGGGTATGTATGTTGAGGGCGATGAGGTGTATTTTGGAGATGATGCGGTTGTTGCCTATGTGTTGTAAGGATTATTTCATTGTATTATATGGCATAATAGTTGGTTAGAGCATATGAATTATAACATATATTAGTTGCATCATGGCATATAGTTGCATTTAGGAAATTTTTTGGAAAATGCCTAACCGAGAACTTTGACAAGTGTAAATAGGTCATTGTAGGCACTTCTTCTATTTAGGACTTTGTCTATGAGAATAGAGTCGAAACACCCTAGATAGTGTCTTACTAGTGTCTTTTGAACCGTTTGATAAAGATTAGTCAAGGGTTTGCGATTTTGACCATTTGCTCACCCCCGATGATGTGATAATTCCTTGTTTGCTGTGTATTCCTAGGTGACCTCTGAGCCATACAACTACCTTTTTGCTATCTCATGCTATACAAACGCCATACAAAAGGAAAACTCGTACATAAATAAAAATGAGTTCATTTCAAATAAAAAAAATCAAACAAAAATCAAATATTAAATCAAAAACTTGTTTGCCCATATTTTTGTTGTAATCTAGCTTTGGGAGTGCAATAGGAGACTTCTAGGCTTTTCTAGAGTACCTTCTCTACAAATGGGGTTGCTCTCGAGTCGTTACGGCGATGATTTGCTTATTGTTGGTTTCCACCGTATACCCTTTGCTAGACAAATTGTGATATCAAATGTCTAACAAAGTTGTTAAGGAACAACCAAGCAAACAAAACAAAAACAAGTCCAATAAGAACTCTCAAATAAAAGTTCTTCCTTACATTTTAAATGGTTTCAATTCTATAATTGATTGGCAAATAGGAATGACCCTTTTTCTCATCTAGGGGAAGGGGAATGCAACACAAACCTATAGTGTCTTATAACATCATGTGGTCTCTCATTACATTTCCATTTGACTTGACGACGTATTTAGCAAATGAGGATGAAAGGCTTACTAGTTTGACACAATTCGGAGGTGATTCGATTACATACTCTTAGACCTGGTAATCTATCGAATTAATGGATACACTGAATTATTTACACTTAGATTAGTTCTCTCTTGGTTGATTCCGCTACTTTGATGAGGAAGGTAGCTATTCTTTTGTAGATGCATCCTATTTCTTGTTTTGTATGCTTATTTCTAGGATGTGTCGAAGTTTTAGCAAGACCCCACTGGCCTTGCAAGAAGGTATTCTACCTCATGGATACTTTGTTGTGAGTTGAAGGGGTGGAGCAAGGCTCGCTAATTGCCTTGTATCGGATACGCTATTAGGAGTAGTTTTAATAAAGATCATTGCCTTGTTCACCTATTTACTCGAGGACGAGCAAAGGTTTAGTTTAAGGATATTTGACGTGGTTCTAATTTACGCGTTTTATACCCACTATCTAACCTTATTTTGCATGCATTTAGTCCTAATTTTAGTCTATTTTATGGCCAAAAGCTTCCTATTCGCACTTCTACCTTGTTTTATGTGAAATTTAGGAAATGCGACAAATTAGGAGGAAATCCCGTCTTTTATGCTCATTTTGATGGCCTAAAGACGACTGGTGCACAAAGACGTAAAAGGGAGTAAAGACAAGAAAGCCTTAGTCAATAAAGAGGGATAATATGAAAGGAAGAAGGAAGGAACTAGCTGTAGGACATCCCGTCCGAGATGGACCTCAGCCCGTCCGATATGGACTCCAACCCATCATAGATACGGCTCAGCTGCGCCGACTACTAATCATTTCCCTTAACCTAGTTTTAACCTAATTATGCTAGTATAAATACTTCTCTTTGTAATAAATTTGGGGATCTACCTCATTTTATGCATCTTAGTAGCCTCCTTAGGGTAGTTAGATTTAAAAACTCTCTTAGATTAGTCTTTAATCTTTCCTCAAAATTACATTAATCTTTCAATAATCAATATTTCAATACATGTTAATTAGTTTAGTCTTAAATCTCTTGGATTTATGCTTGAAGATTAGTGACAAGTCTTCACCTTTATTCAAGGATTCCTCTTTATTCATGTTCATCTCCTTAAATATTTAATTAGTTGGTATACTTCTCAATCTCTGTCATGTTTATTGTTCATCTTTCATTTTGTTTGTTTATGATTTCTCTTATCATGATGATTAGATTAGATTGTTTAATTGTTGATGTTGTTGGTGTATTTCTCAAGATGATTAGTGAGTAGTCTCTTAGCAAGGGTTGGTGGGAGATTAGGGGAATGATTGAAGGGTAGATCCATGCTTAGTGAGTCTTATAAATTGATTAAATGTTGTGGTTTCAACTAGTGCACATAGGACGTTTGATGAAATGCTTGTTTGACCAACTTGTATAATTGTCTATTTGTTCAACACTCCTATAAGATTGAGAGCCTTAGGTGTGTTAGACCATGCGCTATGTTGGTAGGTAGAACGGGAGCACGCGAGAACTAACCCGACTCGACCTAGGTAGGACCATTAGATCGAGAGACTTGGTCCATAGTCCGACTACAACTTTGATCCAATTTAGACTTACATGTGTATACTCTTTTGATCACCCCTATGAACCCATGACACCCTAGTTGCTTTCTTTTGATTGTTTACATCCTTTTTCTTGTTGTTTGCTTACATTTCTTAGTTTAGACAACATAACCCATATAATTGTGACACTTGCATGATTAGGATAGATAGACTTAGAACCCAAAGCACCTCGTCCCATAGATCGACCTCGACTTGCTTACTATGCTAGTTTGTTGAGTTTATAATTATGTTTGGTGAGTAGACAGGGACCTTCGCACCAATGCAAGTGTATGACCTAATATAAATGCAAAGTTAATAACTATGTTAGTCTACGAATGATGCACTTTCGATCAAATAAAGAGCTAATTATAATTAACTCGTGTCACTTTTAATCAAACATCCCCAAACCGAACAGAACACTATTTCTAGTGCAAAAAAAAGGGAGGTTCAACAATTAGTGATGACTATGCATGAATGCAAAGTGCACTATCTAAACTAAGATAAGTGATACAATTGAATATGTCATTGCCATGGGATTCACTTGGTGCATGGATCCTTGATTCGAAGAACTAGAAGCTTGTGTCGCTTGCGTGATGGCCTCCTTGAACTTGATATTCATGGTGTCCATACGACCATTAAGTTGTGCTACAAATTCGGCACTTAATTGGGTAATGACATCAACATCATGGTTTCCTCCTCTATGAGTCTTTCGAGGCCGGCTATATTGGGAATGTGATTCGCCATTTCCTCGATTCTTGACTATGTTGGTTATCATCAAATTCGTTAAACATACCTTTAGAACCCATGCTTAGAATATTTCTTGTATCTTTACAAAGTCCATTCCAAAATTGTTGACTACAAAACACTCATTATGGTCATGAACGACAAACAAACTTATACCTTTCCCATGCCTCGTAAAGTTTTTCCTCATCTCTTTGCTTGAAACCCGTGATTTAGGCACGAAGGAGATTCGTCTTCTTCGGAGAATAAAACTTCATATAAAACGCCAAGGCTAACTTCTTCCAAGAGTCAATGCCAAGTTGAGCTTTGTTCAAATTATTCAACCATTGCTTTGCCACTCGAATTAGGGAAAATTGGAATAAGATCCATCTAATTTGGTCTTGGGTGACTGCTGTTTGAGTTATGTTGCACAATAGTCACAAAAAGTCTCCATATGAAGATGGAGAATTTCACTTGCCATTCCTCCAAATTGACTCCTCTCAACAAGTGGAATAAAAGAGGTTTTTGCTATGAAATTTATGACTAAATGAGCAGGTGTTGGTGTATATCTTCCGTGGGAACGGAATGATAGGAGAACTTAGGCCTTTTGAGTTAATTGTTTGGTGGAATAATTGTGATTATGATTGTGTTTTGGTTGACCTCACCCTCTCTTGCAAATAGATTAGTAAAATCTGCACCCTCTATACCAACTTCCTCTTAATGCCCTTTCGATCTCCGGATCGATTAGAAGTTGTTGCCCCTAACTTCCAAGACATACACAACAAAAGCTTTGAAGATGATTAGAAATGTCTTAGGGAACGAAGTTGCCCAAGACAAACAAAGACACAATTTAAAGCAAACAACACATAAGTAAAATGCAAACTACACCGTCCCCGGTAGTGGCGCCATTTTGGTGCGAAGGTCGTTACTAACACACACAAACAATATTTATAATTCCAACTAACAACTTAGCAACTTGTCAATTCTGAGTTGATCCATGGAACGGTGATACCATCTAAAAGTATACAAACAAGTAAACATAATGGTGTCTATGGTCACAAGTAAATTGGGTTTTCAAAGGATAATCTAAACTAATCAATAAAAGATGAAGGACAAGTAAATAAAAAACAGGCGATTATCAAATAGGTAAAATCAATAAGAGAAACAAACTAGAGTGCTTGGGTTCATATGGGCTGATTAAGGAAGTTCAATATGTCGAGTCACATACAAGCGGATGAGGTCTTATCGGACAACGGACCAAGTCTCTCGATCTAATGGTCTTACCTAGGTCGAATCGGTGTAGGTCTCGCGTATGCCCATCCAACCTACCAACATAGCACATGGTCTAACACAACTAAGGCTCTCGATCTTATAGGAGTTTTGAACAAATAAAGAATCATACAAGTTTTATCAAACAAGGATTTCATCAAACATCTCATGTGCACTAGTTGAATAAAAACCAAAATACAAGTATAAGACTTAAACATCAAAGATAAGACCCTTAATCAAACCCATAATCCTCCATTAACCCTAGCTAAAACACTACTCACTACCATCATCATGTTCATCACAACAACATTAACAACAAAGTAATCTAGGTTAAGAATGGTGATTAAGGAAATGATTAACAAAGGATTAAAGATATATTGGGAATCATACCAACTAAATATCCTAATAGATTGAAATAAATGAAGAATAACAGAAGAACTCATTAAATAGATGACGATCTTGTCACCAAATCTTTCATAAACCAAAATAAGTATTCAATTACGAACAAGTGCTAAGAATAAGTAGTAATTAATTAAGCTAATAATGGATGATTAAAGATTTAATTAAGATCTAATTAAGTAGAATAATAATAATAGATGATTTCTTGATAGATCCCTAATTTTACTAGGATATTTATATTAATATAATTAGGTTAACTAAGTTAAGGAGAAGATTAGAGTTGGCGGCGGATCTGAGACAGAACCCGGGTGGGATAGGCGACAACTCGGATTGGACAGTTGTGACCTGGACGGGACAAGGATGATCTCGGACGGGTTTATTGCCTTTTCATGCTCGAATCCGGGTGGGACATGGTGTGACCCTGACTGGACCTTGGGCAGTTACTTTTCTCATTTTTCTCTTAATCTTTGTCCTGCTTTATTGGCTAAGGGTTGTCGGACTTGTTCCCGGTTGGATGCTTGGTCATTGCGAACATCAATTTAGTTCTCATTAGTCTTAAATACACGCATTTTTTGCTCCTTTTGACTTGTTTACAACCAAAGGCATAAAATATCATAGAAACCGAAATAGGAAGCTAAAGACTAGTGAAACGACCCTAATCAGCACAAATAACTTGCAAAACGAGGCTAGTTATGGGGTAGAAAATACGTATATTGGAACCACATCATAGACCTATCGGAGTCCGCAAGGTCAAATGCACGTTCTTGAAAGGCTACGACACTTTCATGTACAAAATAATGCCCTTCGGCCTGAAAAACGAATGTGCCATCTACCAAAGGCTAGTCGACTGAATTTTCCCTCTAACAGAAAGGAAGGAAAGTAGAAGTATATGTCGAAGACGCCATTATAAAAAGCAAGAGCGTGGACGAACACCCGAACGACTTCGAAGAAACATTTATATCCCTCAGAAAGTATCGGAAAGTTTCTTGGATTCCTTGGTAGCGCTTGAGGGATAGACACCACCCAGAAAATTTACACTCTATCATTGACCTCCCTGAACCCAATACAATCAGATATATCCAGAAGCTCACATGCCGAATGGCAGCACTATCCCGAGTCATCTCCATATCTGCTAATTAGTCAAAACCCATCTTCAGTATCATGAAAGACAATAAGCAGTTCCAGTGAGAGGAGGAGCAAAGGCAAGCCTTTACCGATCTTAAAAACCATCTTAAGGATTTCTTAACCTTGGCGAGACCAGTGACATGAGAGATGCTACTTTTGTACATAGCAGTCACGGATAGAACAGCCAACGCCGTAATCTTGAACGAAACGAACAAGAACTAGCTTTCGATCTACTTCATAAGCAATGCATTGGGACCAGCCGAAAAGATCCACCTGCTCAAACAGAAGGCCGCATACTTTGTAGTAATCGTAGCCTAAAAACTTCGACCGTATTTCGACGTACATCGATGAGGAGTCGACACCAACTAGAGGAAACATCAGAGAAAAGGATGGATAACGGACATTAACGACTTCAAAAATGGAGGAAAGGTACCGGAAGAAACATCAGAGAAAAGGATGGCCATATTCGCCAGCCGATTGCTAATACTAGATGGAACCCTCTATAAGAGAGGATTCTCGAGCCCACTTTTAAGATGCTTGTCTCCCATAGAAGCAATGCGAATACTGGCTGACATCCAATCAAGAATTTATGAACACCACATTGGAGGCAGAAACCTGGCCCACAAAGCGCTGAGAACCGGCTACTTATGGCCCACCATGAACGGAGAGCCGGCTATAGTCGATCAAGATAACAGTTAATGAGTCAACAGGATGCATTCAACCTTGTCTCCGGAGCAGAGGCCCTATTATCGGTGGAAATAAAAATACCCACCGCGCGCAATAAATACTTCGACCCACCAAGCAACAAAGAGGCTTCGAAGGATGCCCTCGACCTAGTAGAAAAAACCACAGATGAGCCCGGCTGAACATCGCAGTATACCAAAGTTGGATGAGAAAACAATACAACCAAAGAGTACAACTACGACAGTTTTAGGTCTGAGACGACGCCCTAAAGAAAAGTGCGGCGGTCGGACAGGGTAACCTACACGGCAAGCTATCGGTAAACTAGGAAGACCTGTACCAAATCAACAGGTTCCTGAGGCCAGGAACATACATCTTGGCCACAAGAAACGAAGCTGAATTAGGGGTATGTTGGAATGACGGCACCATGAAGAAGTACTACTTCTCGAGAAATACAAATCCATGAAAAGTCAAAACTACAACACTAGTCTCGTTTTTGCAAAGTAATGCTGGAGAATGCTCAAGAATGTTGATGGCTTCGTACAAAGTTGTAATCGAACTCCTTGAGGACAATGAGAATGAGAATTTTGCAAGATACTTTTTTACTGTTCTCTCTTATCACATCTAATGGGCAAGGGACAACAAGATCGGTCAAGGACACCCTATACAAAGGGAAACCTTGACCAGGAAAATCGCAGCAGGGAAGGACAAGCCACATAGAGGGACATTTAGACCGGCACGAGAAGACATGGACACCCCATAAAGAGGGACACCCTAACAAAATTCGGAGTAGGCAGGGACAACTCATATAGAGGGACACTCAGACCGAAACAAAGAAGTAGGCGGGGACATCCCATATAGGGGACACCCTTCCCGAAATTAAGATATAAGGCAAAATGAGAGTGATAACCATACATGGTCTTCCATAAGAGGTGGGACTCGCCCAGTGCCCAACAACGCCCCTAGCCGAGGTAGAGCCTAAAACTCACCCGAAGTAGGAAGGAAAAATGGGAGAGATGGCCATTCATGGTCTTACCTTCCCCCACAAGGGGGGATTCACCCAAAGCCCACATGGTTACCTTGCCAAGGTGAGGGTCAGTGCCCACCCGGATTAGGGACATGCAGAATAGGAGAGATGGTCACCCATGACATTACATTCTCCAATAGGAAAGACCCCCTAGTGCGCACAAAGGTCGTCTAACCAAGGAATGGTCTCCAAGACTCACCCAAATATGGACACGACCGGGACCCACAAACACACCAACCGGTACACGTATAACCCAGAACGAGGAAATTAGCAGTGTTAAGGAAACACTTGCATGAGGTGTCCAAAAATCATGAACAGAAGACGATGAGGTGATTCAAACAAACAAAGATCGCTTAATAAAACAAAAGAAGTTTCGAACAAAGTGTTGCCAAATGAGCCGAATAAAGTTCAAACAACAAAGGGAGTTAACCCCTAGATCGGCGGGTATCTGCCCAAAAAAGGACCTAGCTCCACCTACGCTATGAAAGAAGCAAAAACAAGATGCGAGTAAAGAGTAGGCACGAAGCGGAACAATCATGCTCCACGAGAGAATGACCCCGCCATGTCGTGGAGACACGGACCAGGTTGTCCCGGTAGAGAGCAAGGATATCAGGATGACAACCCGACTTTTTATTTAGAAGGGGACCCTACCAGCTACGGAATAATGCCTTTTTTGCACAAAAGGGACCTAACACCCTTCGCAACCGTGATCAGCAACTTCGGCTTCAGGAGAGCCCGCAGCTCCCCGCGAAACTTCAGCGACACCATCGACAACAACATTGGGCTCATCATCAGCAGCAGCGACTCAACGATCGTAGTAGGCCCAATCACATTCAGGGCTAAATCGAGTAATATGATTACGGATCTCCAACTTGCATTCATCATAGCCCCTGATCTCGACGTTGGTGGATACCTCGAGCAGAATCAAGGGCTGATGGTCCGTACAAGTAATATGAATGAAATTGGAGATCCGTAATTATATTACACAAACTAGTAAATGAACGCACTTCCCTGAAGGAGCAGAATCCACCGGCTGATGTTTCGTACAAGTCCCTCAAAAGGGTCAGAGATATTCAGGGATGAGGAAGGGATCCAAAGAGATCTAAACCTGAAAAACTTCTACTAGGTGGAGGGGGAGGCATATCACTAATATAAGGCCCCCTATCAGAAAAGCTTACCCTGTTTGTCAAAAGTTCTCAAGTTTAGTATCAGCCTTCCGCTCACCATTTTCGGGACTGGAAGTTATGTCGACCACGGAATAACCTCGCTCATGAATGACATTCATAAACTCCCTTTCCAGAGATGATACAAACGGATACCCTCCGTGACGGTGAGAAGAGATATTCTTACCCAACGACGAGGTCTGATCCAAAACGTCATCTGGAGAGGATGGAATAACATACACAAGATCGACCACCGGCTCAGCCGCCCGCAGTGATCTAGTTAGTGACGGACCCTAAAGAGAGGTCTGCCCCGACCTTGATCCGGAACCTGATGCGTACTTAGTGACCGGGGGTGTAACACATCGACCTTCACTCGGGCCCGTACTCGGGCGAGTAATCTGAATCACTCGGCCGAGTATGCGTTTCGCTCGGCCGAGTATGTCAACCGAGTAAGACTCAAAACCAAACCCTGCCGGAATTGCACTCGACCGAGTAAACTGAGTCACTCGGCCGGATATGCAGTTCACTCGGCCGAGTAACCCTGGTTGTTCTTGACTATGCAGTTCACTCGACCGAGTAACCCTTATCCTCTCATATCTTCACTTTCCTTCCAAATCACACCTCCTTACCTTATCCTCTAAAACTACCACCACCATTTTCATCTTATTCCTTGGGTATTTCCACCATTGTTGAGCACCATTGTTGTTCTTGAAAGCTTGGTAAGTATTATCACCTAGCTCCTCTTTATTCTTATTATCCCTCCCTTCTTCCTTTTATTTTCTTGTAGTAAACCCTAGAATTTGGGGTTTTTTTTGTATACCTTGCTAGATAATGATTTTAATTAGATTGATAGGTAATTAAGGGTTAGTAATAAGGGATTTTAATTAGTATAATAGTGTAGGATGTATTGTAATAGTTATTATGTGGTTATTGTAGGATGAGACG
>JAOWBH010158156.1:0-11525 GCA_028566215.1 Silene coronaria | reverse complement strand
AACATGTACCAATCATACAAACAATCATTAAATCATATTGAATATATTAAATTGGCATAAACACAATTAAAAGAGAAGCACCTAGTTACCTTATTAGCAATTAAAACCTAGAGACTGTCTTCAACGAGGTAAACGTCTTCTCCAGGTGCAACTTCCACGCCTTCATTAATTATCCGCATGCCAAAGATAACGAATCTAATTAATATACTAACTATATAAATATATAAATATATATATATATATTAAATAAATGCGTAAATCTACGAAATTTACGACGAAGAATGATAGATCGAAGGAATGTGATCGATCTAGGCATGAAGAACGAAGAAGGGACGAGAAAGAGGCGGCACAAATCCTGAATGTGGGGGGTACCACACGGCACAAGGAGAAAAAGAGGAGGAGGAAGAATTAGGTTTAGGGTTTTGTGAGAATATGTGGAAAAGAATGTAAGGGTTTGATTTCCACTCCTATTTATAGAGAAGCTCCTGGGTTTGATTCAAAGTTTTGGCCCAAAACTCCACCCATTCATTAGAATCACACGTGAAACCCATAATCAAAGCGGGTTTTCACCGAATCTCGAGCTAAACTAGCCCATTAAATAAAAGAATGATATTTTCCCAGAAAATAAAATACGAAATATGGAAAAATAAATTAAATAATTATTTACGGAAATTCGGGGTGTTACACAAATTGTTGAGAAACACACACAATTTGAACATTTTGAAGGTCATGAATTGTCAATTCCAAGTAAGCACTACCAAAAACAAAAACACAAAAATTCCACAAATCAAACAATTGGGACAAAAATCAAAACCCAAAAATATTTATCAAACGTCAAATAAGGTACCAAAACGAGTAGACCCTTACCTCTTAGCATTGATAAGAGAGCGACCATACCACTACTCTTGGATTATAACTCATGGGAGTCTTATTCAATCATCTTTCACCCATGATTTACTAGTTTTTGAACAATAGCGAGGGTGCCTAATCGATTACATGCATTTGTAAGCATATTTTTTCTCTAATTTTTAACGGAAATTTCTTAATTAGACTTTTGACTACTATTTAAGGAATGTTTAAATGAATAAAATTGTTGGTTTTGACCACCACTATCTAGATGAGGAAGATAGCATTTTATATCTTGATGAACCGATTAATTAATGAGTAATTGTTTGATTGTTTGGTTCACTCAATTTTGTAGCAAGACCTCACTTGCCTTGCAATAGGTCAGGGCACTCTACCTCATGTGTGTCAAATTGTGAGTAGATTGGGTTACGGGTTTAGCTAAACCCAATTCGGATTTTATAATAAAGCATTTTCGCTACTTTCTTATTTGTACATTATGGGTCTTTGTTCTAGTTTAATGGGCTTACTCGAGGACGAGTAAGATTTAAGTGTGGGGAGATTTGATAAATAGTATTTTGGTAGCATTTTACCCATATTTATATCCTTGTTTTATCTCGATTTTGTGTGCTTAAATGATTAAATGACTCATTTTACCCTTTTATTTGAAGTTATTGGTTTTATTATAATAATTGCGGGTAATTGCTATAATAACTATGTCTCGAGAATTAGTTACTGCGATTTGTTATTTAATCTTGTAGGACTCGTGTTCGTGAACGAAAGGAGAATGAGTGAAGTCAACCTCAGAATTGCATTGACCAAAATCTATTTTCACACACCCCTGACTTTATACTCTTTCGTCATCCACCATTCCTACCCACTTTCAACCTATATTATCAATCAATACAAGCTCCCAACAGCCCACCTCATCAATAACAACCACCACTCCACGGAAATCAGTCCCAGCAAACCAAGTTCACCAACTTCGAGCCACCACCAACCGGCCCTCAATCAAGCACCAACCACCAACCTCAAACACGGTCAACTCGTAATTTCATCAACTCGGAATCAAACCCGACATCAGACCACCATGGTTCCCTCCAACTCAGATACCAGCAGCCACCATCGTTCTATCTTCTATTGCGAGCTCTGAATTGGAATCGAGTCAATTATCAACCACAATGCATAATCTGCTGCGTCGCCATTAATCGAGCAACAATAGCAGTGCCAACGCGAAAACCGAACCCGGGTTCTCGGATCAATTGGCACTACTGCTCGTCTACTTCCATGATTCCAGTAACACCTATGAACGAGATAGAAAACAACTACCAGCCGGCCAACCGCCCCCCTACCAACGGACTGGTAGTCAGTTGTTGGTCATTTTGTGCAAATTGATCAGTGTCCTCCACGCCGGTCATAGCTCCGTCAGCCGGCCAACCGGCCCTGAGCCCATTTCAACATCAACTCGAAACACCATAGCGTCTCTGATTCAACCACCATGAACCACCAGTAGCAACCTGGGTGCCGAACCCAAGTTCTTCAATTCAATCTGAGCAATCGCACACCCACGTCACTCACCATTTAGTTCTTCAATTCAGCAGTTTGGAATCGAAACTCAATTCGAAGCTTCGCTAATAATGGAGGCAATAACAACAACTTTCACCCCCCATCTCTGTCACCTACTATTATGATATTAAATCAGAGACAACGGCTGTATGAGCTCATCAAGGCAACAATTACCCTCTTGCCGTCATTACGTGATTCCTAGTCGTTATGATTAGCAATTTGTATATTCTTTCCGTATATACTGCTGTGCATATTGCCTATATATTGTGAACTATCTTATTGTATAATCGAACGCTTGCAACTCAATAATATATTCTTTACATTATACTCTTCTTGATCTCTTATTACCTACTCCTTCCTCCGTCTCTAATTCAACTCCCCTGCCTTCTTCTGCCATCAACGAACTCCTCCACATAAATCGCCAATTCATTGCATCGCCTCGGTCTCGAACTCTCATCTGCACCACCGCCTGCCCGTTACCGGAGTCTACCACGATCAAACGCACAGTTGCATGACTCATCTTTTTGGTTCCGTGTTTTACGGAGATTTGAGTTAGTTTGAAGAAAGTGAATGAAAGAAGAAGAAATGACTATCTTGCCCTTGTTTAAAATAAAAGAAAGCAGATGCGTTTTGAGCGGAGGGAGATGTCGTTTTGCTTACATTTATATGATTGGCTATAAAAGACAAAGCCAGACAATTTCTATTAGCCTACATTTTTTACATAGCCTAGAATTTACGCAGCACCGGATGAGAAATTAGGAGTAGAATAGAGAATAGAAAAACTCTCTCATATTTCTTATTTAAAATTATTTTAGAGTTAATTAGTTTAGTTATCAAAGTGTCCCAAATTTTCGTCTTTGTAATCAAATTTTCCGATCTCATTTAATTTAAGCATTCTCAACTTGTTGGTATAATTTCTTACTCTCTCCTTATGTTCCTTATTTTATTATTTAATATTTTTATAGATCTAGTATTTAATGTCATCAAAGTTTCAATCTTTCTTCATTTAATAATGTTTTTTTCATGTTTAGAAATAGTTAGTAATTTAATTATTGTCTCATTAAGTATGTGTGAGTAGATTAATACTTAGGTTTAGGAAGATCTTATGTGAGTTTAAGGGATCAATTATGGTGTTGTGGTAAATGGAAAATAGTGGGTAATTTGTCTTCAATATCACGCATATCATGTGTTCGTTGTAATGCTTGAGTGAAAGCTTGAGTTTTTATTTCATTAATGTTTTTACTTGTCTTGAGGCGAAAGACTAAGCTAGTTATTAGATCGCATGAGATTGATAGGTTTGGCCTAATAGGAGCAAAAGCTCGATTATGTTGACTTAAGGGACCTCTCGGACCGAAAGGTCGTGACTTTATCTAGACAAACAACCTACACCTATCATAGCATCGCGACCCGACTCATTTCCTATCACATTAGTGAACCCTTGACCCTAATATCCTTTTATTATATTTGTTTTCTTGCAAATTTAATATTTTTCTTCTCATTTAGTTATTTCACAATCAAATCTTTTTATTCAGCTAAATTAGAACTTAATAGAGACTTATATCCCCTAACCCCGTCATCCTTGTGGTTCGACCCCGATTTATACTACTTAAATTAAGTTATTTTACAAATTATTTTTGATGAGGGGAACAACGAAAAAAAAACCGTATCAACGGCTAGCAGGGAAAGTACATGCACTTAGCAGATTCATCTCAAGGTCTTCTGATAGGTTCAGACTTTTCTACGATATACTAAGGAAAAGTCAAAGATTCGAGTGGACCAAAGAGCACGAAGACGCATTTAGAGAGCTTATACGCTATCTCAGTACCCCGTCATTGCTATCTAAGCCAGAGTAGGGGGAACCTTTGCTGCTGTACCTGTCGGTCACCGAATAGCAGCGGTAAGCGCGGTCTTAGTAAGGGAATAGGTGAAGGTGCAGCTACCGGTATACTACGTGAGTAATTCTCTGCTACCTGCAGAGACCGGGTACACATCTCATGAAAAATTAGTTTTGGCACTTATAACTGCTTCGTACAAATTGCTCCCTTATTTTGAATCTCATGTGATACGTGTCATAACTAACTTTCCCCTAAAGTCAATTTTAAAGAAGCCTGAACTATCAGGTAGATTGTCAAAATGGTCAGTGCATCTCAGTGGGTAAGACATCTAGTACGAGCCCCGTACCGCCATAAAATCACGGGCATTGGCCGACTTTATATCAGACTACAGTCCGGCCATCCAGAGCCTGGCCACCAGAGAGGCGGAAGCACTAGAGGAGGGTAGCAACGATACAGCGTGGACATTACATACAAACGGAGCCTCCAACAAAAGGGGGGCAGGAGTGGGTATAGTCCTCAGATCCTAAAAGAAGGAATTAATTGCACAGGCGGTTCGCTGTGAGTTCAAAGCAACGAACAATGAAGCGGAGTATGAGGCATTGATACTAGGGCTTTAGCTGTCCCTGGATATGGGAGTAAGAAACTTGCAGGTGGAATGGTGACTCTCTACTTGTAGTCAACCACATCAATGACTTACACGGCGAGAGACGCTAAAATGATTGCTTACCTAAAAATAGCGAAAAACATGGCTGGAAAATTCAATGACTTCACAAGATAGATCAGGTTCTCAGGGAGCAAAACGTCGAGGCTAACGCATTGGCCACCTTAGGAGCAACTTTCAAACCCGCAGAGTTGACCAATATACCAATAGTGCACGTGTTAACTCCGACTATATAGAAGGACGACGGCACAAGAGCAATTGAAAAGACAGATAGTGAGCAGGTGCTAAAAAACATGGAGGAATCATAAGCTGGATCAGACTGAAGGAAACCCTACTTAGAATGGCTGAAAGATGACACCCTGTACGAGAGGTCAGAGCCTTCAAAATGAAGGTCTCTAGATTCATACTGATCGATGGCGTGTTGTTCAGAAAATCCTTGGCAAGGCCATACTTAAGGTGTCTAGACGTAGGCGAAGAAAGAGCTGTGCTACAAGCCATCCAAAGTGGCAAATGCGGTAATCACGCAGGGGGCAGGAGCCTGTCCAACAAGGCTCTAAGACAGGGTTACTTCTGGCCCACAATGCGAGCATATGCCATAGAATTCACAAGGAAGTGTGACGCATGTCAAAAGATCGGCGCCCGAAATTCACCAGCCAACAGAACCCTTACAGCTAGTGATTTCTCCATGGCCATTCATGACATGGGGCATGGATATTGTTGCCCCATTGCCCAGAGCTCCGGGAAACAGGTTATACATCATGGCAATGACAGACTACTTCTTAAAGTGGATTGAAGCATAGGCCTTCACAGAAGTAAAAGATAAACAAGTCATCTCCTTCATCAAACGAGACATACTGTGCAGATTCAGGATACCATCGGAGATAATATGCGATAACGGGGCACAGTTCGTATCAGACAACTCACAAGGGTTCTGCACCAGGTGGAGAATCACGCTGAAGAAGTCGGCTCCCAGGAACCCTCAATCCAACAAACATGCAGGATCGAGCAATAAAATTATCGACAACCTGAGAAAAAGATTGGAAGAGCCGGGAGGCAAATGGGCAGATGAGTTTCCCTTAGTACTTTGGTTGGACAGAACGAACCAGAAAAAAGCAACAGACGCCATTCAGTTTGGTGTTCGGGAAAAAGTAGTCATACCATCAGAAGTTTTAATCCTTAACCACATATTCGGATGCATAACAACCGAAACAAACCAAGGAGAGCTAGCTAGGAGTCTGGACACAATAGGTGAATTAAGAACAAGCGCTAAGACACAGTTAACAGCTCGCAAACAATCAGTGGCAAAAAGCTATAACAGGAACGTCAAGCTCCGATTCCTAGAGATCGGCGACCTGGTACTTAGGAAAGTATTCCAGAATACTAAAAACCACAAGACAGGCAAGTTCGCCCACAAATGGGAAGGACCATACCAGGTAAAGAGTGTCGTTGGCCATGGTGCGTACAGATTGATGACCATGAAAGGTCAAATCATACACAAACCATGGAACATTCTCTACCTGAAGAAGTATCGCATATGACGAGGCGTGGGATCGTAGTGTACAGAGGACGTTTTGATAATCCTAAATAACAAAAAAAAAGGTAGTAGGCATACTACCAGCTTTCAAACTTTTGAAATTTTAAACTCATTCTTCACTAACAGTATATTTTTGTCTTAAGGTTCGTGGCTCTCTGGGGCCAAGGTGATTCTTGGTGCTTCATGAGATAACGCCAGGTACCTTGCGACATTATAAATATGTCTTTAAAAACTTTTGATAAGTAAAAACATGTGGTTATGTATGGAAGAAAGACTTTGAGCTCCACTTTCCCATTATTTGTCAGGTGTGGCACAACAGAAATTATTCCTGAACGCGGGGTGATGAGGCACGCGTCATCTAACGTGTCCAACCTAATCCTTTGTAAGGCACCCTCACGAGGCGGGCAGACACAAAAGGGAGCTGGCAAGTCAGCTCGAAGGGCGCTAGTTCCCCTGACAGCACCCCCAAGGTAGTTATCGACCAGAGTACTCAATACAACAAGGCCCACACAAATGGAGAAATGGGAAGGGTGCTAGGAAATCAGTAGCCAACTCCTCCAACATTCCTAGAATGACAGAAAACTTAACTAAAGTGTGCCTGGAATGGCTAACAAAGTGTGATGAACACACCTTGCGTCATGAACAAGGTTAAGTAGTCAAGCAAACCCCCAGCTCCCTAAGCTGTAGGGGTATAAACATTTAAATCCATTTATGCCTACCCCCTGGGATGGCGGAGACAAAAAAAAGTGTTCGACAAAATACTTACAAACCTACGCCCAAAATGCTTAAAAAACAAAACAAATATAAAATGAGGTTCATTCTATGATCCCCTCCTATATTCCTCCACAACTTTCTCATCAACTTCTAGTTGACTCCATTCTGCAGGTATAGGACTGGACAGAGCAGGCTGCTCAGCAAGAGTATTCTCAGTCATAGCAGGACGAGAAGCAGAAGGCTCCTCCATGCGAACATCCTCAGTCACCGTCACAGGAGAGTTGACTTCGCCAGCAACGGGAAGCAAGAGACTGAGATCCGGATCACAGGGGAAGAAGGTCTTAAGCTAACTCTCTTCGTCCTCCAGCTTTGAGAGTGAGCGACCCCTAGATGGCTGCTCGCATACCATTGACGTTGCCTTGCCAAGTAGCGTGAGCAACGATGTTCGAAGCAAGCTCCACCAGATCTTTGATTTTCTTATCAGCACGAGAAAGCTCCTCGGACAGTCTATTTATGGCTTCCTATGAGCGCAGCATTCACTTCTCATCATCGTGGCATTACCTGGATGTTTCAGCAAATACAGCTAGGGCTGTAAATGATCTGAGCCGGCTCGTAGAGCTCTCGGAATCAGCTTGGTCAAAGCTCGACTCGAAATCGGTCAAAACTGATTCTGAGCTGATTTCGAGCCGAGGTTTACAAAATCCGAGCCAATCCCGAGCTTAGTAGAGTTCGGATCGGAAGCTCGAGTAGGCTCGTTTTATTTTGATTATTATTTAATTTTGGCATTTTACAGTGGTTTTGTTATTAGTAAAATGTTATTTAGAATTTTATGACTATATTGATAAAAAAATTGTATATTTTTAGTTATCCTAACATATATTTATTTTTAATTGATATAAAAGTTAAAGGAAGTAAAGAAAATAATAATTTAACCGAGCTCAAGTTAAGCTCAAGCCTAATCCGAGCCGATTCCGAACTTTAATTTTTTGAGCTCGGAGAATTCCGAGCCGATTCCGAGCTCAAGCTCAAATTTACGAGCCGATTCCAAGCCCACCCGAGCTCGATATCAAATTGTCTCGGTTACACCCCTAAATACAGCCTTCAAGCCTGTCACCAATGTCCTCAGGTCGGCCCGCTGTTTTTGGAGATCAGAGCAGGAGGCTGCCAGCTCCTAATTTTTAGCACTGGTAGCCAAACATTCAGTACGGCCCTCTTGATCACCTTCCTGGTAATTAGCGCGGACTGCAGAGTCTGCAAAGTGCGATATGGGGTTTAAGTACAAAACAGTCATGTGGTAGTAACGAGAATCAGAGATGGCATAGACTTACAATGAAAGCATTGGCGACGTCTACATCAGCCATATCCTCAGGCTCCATTTTTCTATACTCATGGGCAAAGACAGAAAAAAAACAGTTGTTCCACAGTAGGTCAGTAGGGTACGTGGTAAGGGTCGCCAAACCCTTTGGGAAACCGAAAAGTCAAGTCGCTACCACAAGCAGCGGAGCCACTAAGAGGAGTAGAAGGATGGCGTGACAGGGGGATGACTTCGATGGGCGATTTAACAGAGCGAAGGGCAGCATGAGAACTGGCAGCAGTAGGAGTAGTTTGAGGTCCAACCTCAATAGCTCTCCTCTTAGCATTCGAGGGGGCTGAGGGACTTCCAGCGCCTCTTTTCTTGGCATTCTGGAGCAAGGCTTCGAAGGGGTTGGTGTGGGCGCTTCCTATAGACACAAATCAGGGAAGATCTCTGGGAACTGGAGGGAGAAAAGTCGGGAAGCAGATATAGAAACTTACGACTATCCACTGGGATACAATGGAGCTTGGCCAAAGAGGCAATCTTATTCTCAGACAAATCAGGCGTATTGGGTTTTGCACCCAAGAAAAGGGTAAAAAAGTGAGTAAAGCGAGAAGAGGGGAGAATCAGAAAAATCACTTACTTTTGGTGATGAGCCAAGTGTTGAAGATGTAGTCGGCTGAAGAAGTTATGGTGTCTACCTTGACATAAAAGAACTCCTCAAACCGTCTCTCATCCTTAGACTTGGACATGTGTTTTAAGAACTCCTCAAAACCTTCACGGGCCCTGAGGGAGTACTGGCCCTTACCAATGGAGCGAATCTCGAACTTATGAGCCAAATACTCCAGGTCGATGTCGACCCCCATGGACTCATTGATAGCAAGATAAGAGGGCTCGCCACGCATAAGGTGACACTTGAGCCATAGGCATGTGATTCGGGTAGATAAAGTCTTGGATGATGTCAGGAAAGGGGAATCTGAGGCCATATCTGAATGGGTACAAATATATACACACCCAACCCTTCCGATACGCGTCAACCCTTTTAACAGAGGTAGGAATGTGAATCACGACATCTGGGTATGTCCGTCAAGGTGATGGAAGAGTCGCAGTTATGAGGGTGTTTGAGGAGCTCTAAGGACGGGAAGAGTTCGTTGGGTTCAAGGTTGATGGGTTGAGAAGATGAAGAAGTTTGTCGGGTTTTACCCATGGTGCGCAAAAGTAAAGATTACGAAAAGGAGGGGGAAAGAAGAATGTGAAGTTACCTGAACCAAGGGACAGCAAGAACAATGGCGGACGAAGGGAAGGGACAAAAGAGGCGGAATTTCTAGGATTTTTGGAGAAGATGAAGGGAAAAGAGGAACAATGATGAAGTTTGTTAGAGTATTTATAGTGAGGGTGAGTGGGGCAATTAATGGAGAGATTAAATAGGGCGTGTAAGGGAAGTTACTGAATTTACCAATTTCCCGCTCACTTACTTGCACTCGTTTGCGGAAAATTGGGGGCAAACTGTTTGGGCCCATTTTGCTAGTTGGGCAAGGCTGAGCAACAAGGGTAAGGAAGTTGGACAGGGTCAAGGGAGATCAAAGCCCACGAAGTTCAAAAGAAGTGAAAGAAGCTAGAAGCTTGGGAAGGCAGGTGGTACCCGGCCCAGATTGGGCGAAGGCATATTTAAGGTCCCACGGCTAGGGTTGATAAATATTGGGGAGCAAGTAAACTAAACCCTATTAGGGTTAGACTACTATAAATACGGGAGGAATTAGAGGATCAAGGATATAGAAAATCACCCAACTGAAACCTCTAAATCGTTGTATTATTCACTTATTGTGCATCATAATGAAATCTTGGAAGAGTACCGTCCTCTTCCCGCGGTTTTTCCCATGCTTGGGTTTCCGCGTCACCAAATCTCACGTGTCATACAACTTAATTCTTTCTTCGCATCTCAACCAATTACAGTCATACTATCATATAACAACGATTAACGAATAAGACCACTTTAATCCTAAAATACATAACTTGGTAGAAAATACCAAAACATTACCTGCCCAAAGAACACACTAACAAAGAAAGTCCCACCTTGAAAGATAACATTATTACGCAGCACCCATATATTCCATAGCACAATGAGGAATTGCAAAATCCGATATTCACCCTCCTCCAATTTCCCCAGGTATACAATCCAATTGTTGATCCACATCCCAATACTCATAATTGAGGTCGGGCACGTATTTATCTCAGGTGAAGAAGAAGCCCAGATCTTTGAAACCATACAACACTCTGAATAAATGTTCTTCTAAGGACTCAATGTTAGGCTTTTTTGCACGACAAGGTTGACACGAGTGATCCATCAACAAGTTCCTCTTAAGAAACTCACTCCCTATTGGAAAAGAATTTGAAAGGATTTTCCACACCAATACCTTTCACATCTCAGGACCACGCAATTATCATAATCTAGATTTTATGCAAATAAATTAGCTATCAAACAACTTGAAGAGTCTATGGACCCCTAAGAAATACTCATGAGGTGGGGCGAGGGGGGGGGGGAGGGAATTGAATATCTACCACTTTTTCGATTTTGATCGAATATGTATAAGTATGATAGGAATACTTTGAATTTATTAATTAAATTCAAGTATTAATATCACACAACAATAAAAACAAGCGATAAATAAATTTGCACACCGGATTTTTGAAGTGGTTCAGCTTCACACTCCGAAGCCTACGTCCACTATTCTCGATTAATTATTTTAGTACCTTTCCACGAATTACAAAATAATCAACCCCTCTTACAACTACCTATAGTTGTAACAATGAGTATCGCTAAATACTCGACTTCCTCTCGTTATAAATAAAGTATAAGAGTATCTCAAAGATTGTTCACACAATTGAACGAATATGAGATAAATCTATAATCATTATTCTCCAGAACGATACTTAACAATTGTTGACTTGAGTAACACAACTTTCCAAAAAGAAAACAGATTTTGCAATTAAAACTCTTTTAAAAACAAAGACAAAATTATGCTCACAAATTATATGTTTGGGAAAGTTATCTTTTAATGTGTACCAATGCCTCTATTT
>JAOWBH010158145.1:0-11525 GCA_028566215.1 Silene coronaria | reverse complement strand
TTATTGTTAAGAAATATACTGACGGAAAACTGACGGATTTTCCGTCAGTAGGCTTTCCGCAACGCGGTTTCTTGACGTATTTTCCGTCAATATAATAATATTGCTGGCGGAATTTCCGTCAGGACCACCTTTGACTCATGTTGGACTTGACTCAGTGTGAGGGGGTTATCTGACGAATTTTCCGTCAATAAAATAGCCTTCCTTACGGATAATCCGTTAGGAACTATTAGCGCCATTGACTTAGTCAATGCGCCAAAGTTTTCCTGACGGATTATCCGTCAGTAGTTCATGTACTGGCGGAAATTCCGTCAGTAATACCAAATCCGTCACAAGTTCGTTAGTTTTTCGTTTTGTTTAACGGAATTTATATTCCGTCAGTAAAATTCCGTCAAGTTTTCGCCTTTTCTTTGTAGTGATACCCACGCCCCTTATTTGACAACAACCCTAAACTCATGCTTATAACCACAAATTCCCCACGTCCTGTCGCCTCTGCAGCCACCAAAGACCGCCCCACAACACCACCACCATAACCCCGTCAGACCAAGCGCAATCGAGTCACAACCTAACCCATAAACCGAGCCCTAACTCCCGTATCCAAGCACGAAACCTTCAACATCCCTTCTGCAACCACCGTCACAACCACCATCAACCACCACCTAAAATACCACGACTAAAGTCGACCCATCAACCACAACCAACCCAACCCAGGTTCGTGAGAAATCTAAGTCTAGAATTTGGGTTAAAAGACACGGTCACAACAACAACAAACCAGGCAAAACAACTACCCTAAGTCGGTCAACGGTGATCAACAACTCTATCCTAATGGTCCACGACGGTCACGGGTCAATCCTAAGTCGGTCTCGGTCAGGTCCAAGACGGTCAATGGTTCATTAAGATATATTCAAAGAATATTTAAAATAATGATAAGACGGTTTTATCGAATTTACCTTTTAGCCTTGAGACGGAATTAATTGCCCTTAGTTTTTATTTTTCCCCAAATAATAATTCTTCTCAGTTTTTGTGAGTTTTGTAAAAGTCAAAAGTGATTTATGTCTGACATATCTTTGTATTTATCGTAGTTAAGGTAGTCTTAGGGAGCTTCTAGAAAGGTAAGCATATTATTATTATATTATTATCATATTATACTATTATTACTATTAATCAAGCCTACCTCATAAGTCACCTCCCTTTTCTCTACCAATTCGCACATCCCAATGCAATTTCCAATTCGACCATTTTATTTATTATTTCCGTTTCACAATCAATTTAAGTAATTTATAACTAATGAAATGTAACTTAATAAAACATTATAATTTAATAAACATATTATTCAATATTAATCATTAAAAATACGGAGCATTACAGTATTCCCCCCTTAAAAGGATTCCGTCCTCGAAGTTCAAGACACTACAACATATTAAAGGTATCCAAAATTTACGTATTACATTCTTCCCTCCTTATAAGAAACTCGTCCTCGAAGTTTGCGCACATAACTCAAAACCAACATGATTAACAAACAAGCTCATCATAATTGATATTCTATGAACTCGACTAATATTAAGCAATTATTTAAAATATAGAAATGCATTCCAATAAATCGTATATGTAAGCACACTTAGCGAAAATTAACACAAAAGCAATCTAAAACAATAGCCTTGTGTCCAAACTTTCCACACCTAATGCAATCTATTCCACTAGAACCTGAATCGCCACTAGCCCGTCCCCCACTCATTCCACCAAATCCTCCACTAGAGGCCGAACCACCCCCACTCACATACCCACTATATGGATTACTATTCAGCTTCTTATTATTTCCCGCTTCCTCACTACTAGCTTCAGCCTTCCTCTTTCCACCCTTTTCCTTCTTTTCTTCCTTGATCATATCAGCAATCCTCTCAGCATTACCAGCCCTCCTATAAATATCATCCACCGTAGTAGGCACCCCTGCAATAAGCCTCTTCTTAATATTAGTAGTCAATCCTTTCTCGAACCTTACCGCTAGCATCTCATCCCCATAATTAAGATCAGACACATATTCTTTCAGCTCCATGAACTTGTTGTGATAATCTTCTACGGTCATGTCCTCAGTCATTTTGAAAGAATCAAACTGAGCTCTCAACTTGCTTCTAATATGCTCGGGGACAAAGGTATCCCTGAGTATCTGCTTGAAATTCAGCCATGGAATAAATGGCTCCCCACTCAGCTCAAATGCTTCTCTTAAAGTCTCATTTTCCCTTGCCCATCAATCACCAGCCTTTCCCTTCAAATACATGGCGGCCTGACCAACTTGCAAGTCCTCAGGACAGGCTACCAGCTCAAAAATATTGTCAAACTCTCTAGTCCATTCTCCAAGCAAGGATGGCGCTCCCGTGCCCTCATACTTAGGTGGATTGTATTTGGGCATGATAGAACCAACCTTGCTAGGAGTCATCTCATTTCTACTAGCCAATGCCTCAGTCAATCTCTCATTCTGTGTTATCAATGTCCTCAACAGACATCTCAGACGAATTAGAAGAACCAGCTTTCTTTGGAGGCATCTTACAAATCCTATATACGATGTAAAAGAAACATAGTTTTCTGCCTAACAATCGGCCAAATGGTCTAATTAAGAAAACCTGCATCCAACAATAAATGGTGGTTGACTGGGGTGAACCGTGCCCAACCAGCCGTATGACATTGATCTGGCCCTCACGACCCACTACTCGGCCCCAGACACTCCACGGCCCAATCCGTGGCACAATTCCCTAGCAATGCCATTAATACGCAATTCATTAATTATAATCTATCTATCATGGCTTTGGGGTATCACATTCCGCATATCTCTAAGCATGTTATTCTATTTCACATCATACAATTTAACATGCAATTATCACCGAAATAAATAGCATCTCATCATGTTATATCAATGTATAATTATATTCATTGCAAATAAATCAAAATTTTCAAAAGAACTATTATCAGTCACAATCCATCATTTCCATCCAACCATTCCATAAGGCCCAAGGGCAAAATCACCATTTTTCTCAATTTCCAATACCATAATAAACAATTCTATATAATCAGTATCTCGACCCATAAATAATGCCCAATCCTTACTATCTCTCTCCCATTTAATCTCTCTTAAGGTTATCGGTTCGAAACTGAGAGGGCCAGGGGTTTGGAATGAGTGGCCAGCTTACCCAAGCCTAAGGGGCTCCTAACAGTTTCTCCCCGTGTTCATTTTATTTAGACACACCTAAATTCATTATTATTCATTGGTTAGGCCCGAGGATCGTTCGCTCTGATACAACTTCGTAACACCCCCATTTATCTAAGAGCCTTTAGCAAGACATTCTCAGATAAATGAGACTGTTACCATCTCGGTTCCCGAGGTAGTGAATAACAAAGTAAAACAAAACCAAATATAATATTTAAATTTAAATCGTCTTATTACATCTTAACAAACTAAATATAACCAAATTAAATATAAATTACAAACTCTTGCTGCAAAAATAAATGACTTAGTGAATCTAAGTCTAAGTCTCGTCCATCTCGCCTCCATGTTCCAAGCTCTCAAATGCTAATCAAAACCTGACAGTCAAACTCTTCCCCAATAATTGATTCATCATAGGTGTTTACGGAATACACGGTCAACCAGACGGTTGAGTATGAATTAACTAAACAATAATATAATAAATATTAATCATAATTTAAACATCAATAATCAATCCAGCTCAGTTCCAACATCCACACCCATAACTTTCTTCCATCCATACTATACTCGAGTCACATCCACTCCACCCAAACTCTGTCTTAACGCTTCCTCAACTCCGAATGTGCAAATCTTTCTAGTAGTAAGCCAACTAGAGAATAGACTCTGAGGGGCAGCCAGTGATCAACTGACACCGCAAAGGACTAGCGTTTGCTCAAACCGGTCCTTTCAAATAATAATTAAGGACTAGCGGTATATCGGTCCATTCAGCAATAACTCAATAATACTCACAACTCATACACAAGGACTATCAAGGTCCATTCAATCAATTAACAATATCCACCATTACTCAAGTAACCAATATTGCTCATAATTAACTAAACTCCATGATCACAATTCCTCACCCGTAATCACAATCGCAATATATAAATCAACCACATATATGTAAAAAATTAACAATCACATAAATATCAGTTGAGTAGGATAATCCCTATCTTTATGCAATTCCGATAATAGCTCACACGATGCAATGTAATCAGTAGACTTCTCAACCAAAACCGTCACCTATGCAGTTCATATAATCAGATAATTATAACCTAACGAATTTAATTTCGTAAATTATACGAATTTATTAATTAAACCAATCTAATAATTTAATATTTTGATAACATAATAATTAATTAATATAATAATATAATAATTAATAATTTATTAACTTATTCAATCCCCAAAACATGGCAAAACCGTGTGAATTCTAACACCAAACACGCACCCTTTATCCGTATTCTGAAAACCACCCAACAACCACCAATTAACTGTCACAGCTACGCCTGCAACCGCCAACCATCACCGCCAGACATGCCCACAACCACCACCAGGCCGGACATCTGCCGTCAACACCAACAATACATATTCAACGCAAAAACCCGGCAACTACACCCCTAACCAGCCACTCGAACACTAAGCAGCCACCACGACACGACACCACTACCACCGTAACCCTCCTGACATCACCACGATCAACAACCTAGACCCAAAACCCGACTCACTAGCTGACGAACAACCGGAAAAACCAATGCCGTAAACCCATCTGCACTAATCGCAGAACTGACCAAAAAATAGACCACAACCACCGCGCAAACCACCAACAAACACCACCACACGACAGCCTACCCTAGACACCACAAGACTCGACCCAACCTGATCAATATGGGTCACAATCTGACAAAACCTGACGCCCTAATTCCCTACGTTCAAACCGCAACACCACCAATCCACAACCTGTAAAACGCCTCAACAACAACAAAAGCAACTACCCATCACTGTGACAACCACCACACATTGGTCGCTTCTTCCACTGACTCCTATCCCCTTCAACGCCCACAACCCGACATGAAAACGGATCTCATAGACGCCCTTCTAGGTATATCATACCGTCACAAACAAAACCCAAAACAACCCTTCGTGGTTAAACCCGACGGTCAACGTTGAGGTCAGATGGGTCGTGGTCAAAGTCAGTCGAGGTCCTGGTCAACGGTGGTCAAATACACAGTCTATTGAACGAATAATAATTGAATATTCGATAATTAACTTAGACGATTATGAATTTACCTTTTACACTTGAAGCGGAATTAATTGCTGTTCAGATCTGTTTTTCCCCAATTATAATTCTCTTTCTCAATTTATGAAATATTGTGAAAGGCAAAAGTGATTGAAACTGCCCTATGATTGGTATTTATAGTTAAGAAAGATATTATAGGAATATTCTAGAAATGCTAGATATTTATTACTAACATTATTATAATATTATTGATACTATTATTTTACTACTGAATATACCTACACTAGAAATCTCCTACCTTTACTCTACCTATTCACACATCCCAATGTTATTCCCAATTCAACCATTTTATTTATTATTTCCATCTCACAAATTAATTACGTAAATTATAATTAATGAAATATAATTTAATAAAACAATATTATTTAACAAACATATTATTCTTATTATTCAATATTAATCCTTAAAAATTCGGAGTATTACAAGTCAAGTAGCCAATTGTATTCCCTTTTTGGATTACATGGATACCCATCCTTTCCACCTCTTCTCTTAGCTTCATCATAGATAGGGCGGTACACAAAGAGTGTACCGACTTCCGGCTAAAAGCGTCGACCACCACGCTTGCCTTCCCTTCATGGTATATTATCTTCATATTGTAGTCCCTAATGGGTTCAACCCATATTTTTTTGCCTCATATTCAACTCATTTAGGGTATAAATGTACTTCAAGCTTTTGTGATCATAAAACACCTTGAAAGTTGCTCCATAGAGGTAATGCCTCAAAATCTTCAACGCGAACACTATGGCACCTAACTCTAGGTCGTGGGTGGGGTAGTTCTCTTCATAAGTCTTCAATTGGCACGAGGCATAAGCAACAACCTTTCCATTTTGCATTAATACACATCCTAGCCCATTCTTGGATGCATTGGTTTACACTTCAAAATTTTCGCTCCATTCCGGTAATGTCAACACTGGAGCCGTGGCAAGCGTTTCTTAAGGGTTATGAAAGCCGTCTCACAATTCCTATCCCATTTGAATCAGTTATCCGTCCTCATCAATGAAGTCAAAGGCCTAACAATCTTCGAAAAATCTTTTACAAATCTCCGGTAGTACCCGGCTAAGCGAAGAAAACTCCTTATCTCCGCCACATTCTTGGGTGCTTCCCACTTTGACACGACTTCAATTTTACTTGGGTCGACGGATACACCTTCCTTTGACATTACATGGCCTAGGATAGCCACCTACTCAAGCCAAAACTCACACGTAGACAACTTGGCATACAAGTGGTTGTCCCTCAACAATTGTAGCACAATCTTCAAATGTTCTTCATGCTCCTCCTTGGTCTTGGAATACACCAATATGTGATCTACGAATACCACCACAAACTTTTCCAAGTAGGGACTAAACACCTGATTCATAAAATCCATAAATACGGCCGAGGCGTTAGTCAACCCAAACGTCGTCACTACGAATTCATAATGCCCATATTTTTATCGGAATGCGGTCTTTGGAATGTCCGCATTTTTATTCCTCATTTGATGGTAACCCGATCTCAAGTCTATCTTTGAAAATAATCTGCCACCACTAAGTTGGTTAAATAGGTCATTAATTCGCGGTAGACTGTATTTATTCTTGATGGTAACATTGTTCAACTCTCGGTAATTGATGCACAACCTCATCCTTCCATCCTTCTTCTGCAGAAACAACACCGGAGCAGACCAAGGCAATACGCTAGGTCGAACATACTTCTTGTCAAGTAGCTCACTTAGCTGTTTCTTCAACTCTTCCAATTCTTTCGAACTCATCCGGTACAGGGCCTTAGAGATTGGTCCCACCCCCGGTTTCAAGTCCAAACTAAATTCGACTTCCCTTTATGGGGGTAATCCGTGAAACTCCTCCGGAAATACGTCCACAAACTCCCTCACCACTAGTATATCTTGTGCTTTGGGTTCCTCTACACTAAGGTCTTTAACATAGCACAATAACATAGCACGACTCTTCCTTAAACACAACTTCAATTTCATCACCGAGATAAGGTTAACCTTAAGTTTGATTACAAATACTCGATATGACACCGTAATGCCTTTTGGTCCCCTTAACGACACTTTCTTTTGATGGCAATCTATATTGGCTTTATACTTGCATAGCCAATCCATCCCTAAGATTACTTCAAACCATTCTAGCGGAAACTCAAAGAGATTGACCGGAAAATTAAGCATAGAGAAAACAACCGACTCACCCGAAGGTAACACGACATCGTCATTTACTGGTTCACCCTCCCTAAATCCTAGGGTCGACATGTATCCTTTGGACATAAAAGAACGAGTAACTCTCGAATCGAATAAAATGAAAGTAGGCTTAAGATTGACAAGAAAGGTACCCAAGAATACGAGAGATTCATCCTCCGCTGCTTGCTTGCCTATAGGAAATAACTTGCCTATAGCTCTCGGAGCTCCTTGAATGGTACTTGCGGAAGTATTAGCCTAGCCTCCGAGGCTTTCCCACTAAAGCTCGACCTTTGAGGAGGGGCTCCTCGCATGTAGCTTCCACGCCCTTGACCTTCATGGTTGGGGTTCCTTTGATTGTTACAAGTCCCGGAGTTGTGTTGGGTGCTCAAGATTTGCGATGGTGCTTGATGTGATCCTCCTTCATTGAACCTGCGGTTGGTCCCTACTCCAACACTAGTGCACTCGGCCCTCTTTTGACCAAGCCCTCCACAATTGAAGCACTTGAGGCCACCACCCTTACTCATGGCTCACCCCCCCTTCTTTTCATACCTTGCACCTCCACTTGGTTGGGCGCCACCCAAGAAAGACCGGTTTTGGTTGAAGTTCAACCTCTTGTGGTAAGCTCCACCTCCTTCACTTTCCAACCTCCTATTTTTCCCTACTCTCTCCCTAGCACCCTTGGTCATATCCTCCATCCTCTTGGCATTTCCGGCTCGAATATACACATCCTTAAGATCCATCAACATTCTCGCGGGCAACTTCTCGAGGATCCTCAATGTTAGGCCCTTCTCAAACTTGAGGTCCAAGGGAGGTTTGGTCAAATGGAGGTCCTCTACATAGGTTTGGAGCTCATTGAATCTTATATAGTAGTCTTAAACAGTCATCTCCTCCGTTATGACAAAATTATCGAATTCCGCTCTCTAACGGCTACGGATGTGTTTGGGGATGAACACATCCCTAATTTCTGCCTTGAAGTTCTTCCACGGGATGGACGTGTCTCTATTCGCCTTGTAATACTTCCGCATAGCCTCTCTCTCCGCCTTAAGGTATTCCGGGCATTGGAGAACGTCGAAGATGGTCTCTATTTCCCTCACCCAATCATTGAATTTGTTCGGTTCTCCCACTCCATCATACTTCGTGGGTTGGCGTCGTGACATTGTTGTGCTTATAGTCGAGGCGTCGACTTCTCTTTCCCCAGTTGTATTCCTTAGGGCTTCCGTGAGAGCCGCATTTTGTGCCTCAAGTCTATCTTGTTCTTCTTCAGACCTTAGGTTCACCTCCGGTGCGGATCGGGCTCTTCATACCAGCATCTTGGCTACAATAACTATGGGCAAAGTTATGAATAGTCCCATTATAAAAGTCAAAATAGCATTTGAGTAGTTATTGGGACCACTCAGTCGAGTACTATTGTCACTCGGTCGTACATCACCACTTGGTCGAGTCCCTCGTCCACTCGGCCGAGTGTCAATGTTATAGGCATTCCCATAATTCCAAATGACCGTCCACTAGGTCGAGTGTCCGGGGCATTCGGTCGAGTGCTCTTTACTCAGCCGAGTTTTCTGCCTAACTTAACCAAGTGTCCCTCTAAAGATTCCCATATGTATAATTATTCACATTGGTTTCCATATACTTTTAATTCACGCGTTTCCACACGCAATTGCTGAAATTATAGCACATATAAAGTCTAACATAGGGTGTAACACGAAAACTAACATGAAAGCGGAACACTATGACACATGACAAACATTTAATCACTTCATATATTCACATAGATGCATCAACTGTACATCACATAACGTACTCATTATCATACTACTTCATTACTCATATTGGCATCATACTTGTGTATAATGAAAATGCACATATGCAATAATGTATGCACGCAAGAACGTCCCATTTATTCCCCACCCTGTTTTGACCGACTCAAGTCAAGGGAACAAGAGTACAACCATAGAACGTCTCCCAAGTTTGCCCCTAGCCCCTAAAAACTCAAACCGGGTTCATTTTAATTGACACGCCTCTGTTCATTTGGGTTCATTCTTTTAGCTCCAAAATCGAAAACTCTGATACCACTTTGTAACACCTCCATTAATCAAGAGGCCACAAACAAGGCATTTCTCAATTAATAAGGATGTCACATTGTGGACTAGGCTACCCACGCCGCGCGCACCCGCGGTTCCGATCTTTGAATCGATGAGGCGGCGGCACATATCCCACGGAGCCTTGCGAGCAAAGCACGTCATGGGTTGTAACCGATTTGAAAGGCTTAGAAATCGATGAAAGGTTGAACAAGCCTACGTTGTGGTGTCGCCACCAATTTTTGTGGAAAATTGCAACCGTTCGAATAATTCATGTCATGTCAAGACACAAAGTGGTGACATGAACACCAATAACTCGTCACCCTTAGCATTCAATGTCTAGAATGACTCTCGTAAGCCCGCGAACACGGATATTCATAGAGTTTCCAAGTAAGGAGTACGGGTACGTGTTTGGAGGCTCTTAAATCGAACACCTAACCCTGCTCGCCTCGATAGCGGCCTCTACTAATGATTGGGAAGTTCATTAATATTTGATGTATTGTTGGTTATATGCATGATATGCAACAAACATTAGATTAAACATATGAATTATTTGTTTACGTCGGTGAATTAACAAATAAAGATTAATAGTCGAGTCGGGATTTATGTTATTTACATATAAAATACGAGAGGTATAATAAATAAAACACAATTGAAATACAAAACGAGTATTTACGTCACAAGGATGCCAAAGAGGGTTTTGAAAGGAATAAAAGAAAAAATTAAATGAATTAAATGAATGAAATAACATAAAATACCAAGCGATATTAGCACGTATTAGTCGATTATATGCAAAGTAATATGATTTAGGCCGAGCAATTTAGAGTTCAGAGGCAGAAGCAAACCCAGAATAGGCGCAGCCTGTGATGCGCGCTCTGGAAGAGGCACATCCCTTGGTGCGTCTGTTCTCGGGTTGGATTATGTCTGTGAAAGTCAGAATCACAATCAGTAAGCTTCATTGGGTTGATTTAATCGATTAACTACTATACGACACTCAAAGAATGTGATTTAGTCAATTTTAAACATGTGGAATAATTATAAGACTCTTAAATGCTAATTACGAGAGATATAATTTGGAATTAAAGACGAAAATAGACGAATTACTCGAATCAAGCCAAAATTAATGTACAAATTAAAGCTAAAGATTTAAGGTTAAAAGAACGAAAATAAATCTTAAAGAAACTGTACAATAGACGAATTAAATAAATTCGATATCGAAAATCGATCTTCCCGAACCCGGAATTGATTTAATGACGGAAACCAACTAATATCGAATTATTAATGATTTTGGACCAAAAGAAGTTAAAGAAATAAGGCTTGGAAGTCAGAATAAAAGGATTAAACGAAAGAAATTAGAAAAATAAGGAAAAACGCGACCCCAGAGGAGCTCGAGGAAGAAGAAGGAAGAACTAGTGGACAAGCAGCCTCTGGAAGAGGCGCATCGTGGACTGCGTTCCTTCCAGAAGTTTCATCCACTGATGCTTTCCTTCGTAAAATAACGGTTTTAGATGATTTTTATGTAAATAAAGGGGTTGTTATATGGCATTTATGTGGCATAAACAACAGGATTACATAAAAATAAAATTACAAATTATAAGAATTGGGATTTACTGTAACAACCCGGATAAAATAACAACAGAAATAATATAATATAAATAGATAATTAGAGTGTAACTCCAATAAAGAGGTCTAGGTGGCGGAAACACCTGACCGAATACGGATTGATACTGAATCCAAAACCAAATCTAATACATTATTCAAACGAGGGTTCTTAAAAACATAAATCAAAGATCCTAATAATTTACTATGCGCACCACACAACAGCTTCCCAAGCAAGCATCAACCAGACAACAACAGACTGAACAACCTGAGAATAAGAAGGTCGACAATTAATCGGAAGTAACTGTGGGGTAATAACCGTTTATTACCTCATTTTATTAACCGGATTATAACGAAACGTCATAAATG
>JAOWBH010158134.1:0-11526 GCA_028566215.1 Silene coronaria | reverse complement strand
TTTTTATAGTTTTCTGATAACGAAAATTGTAAAGAGATTTGATTTTCTTGTGAAAGAAGGAACTTAAAATAACCGTCATATTGAAAAAGATGGGTTATTGGAGAAAAAGAATCCAAGGAAATCATGGAAACACACGAGATGTGCCTCTTCGGTTACTGTGATATTTTGGCGGTGAGATTTATCGCCACATGTGTTAAACGTGTGAGACATATTAAACAATAATTAGGGTTAACGCTTCGTTTCCCTAAATTCTTACCTATTTAAGCAAGGTAATCCTTATTTTTGAAGCATATATCTCAAAAATAAAGTTCAGATTAATACAAAGAAAGAATTCTTTATAAGCCTGGATTGTTAATGGAGAAATGATGTTAATTCTGGTTGAGGAAAATGATTTCTTTTTCACCTCATCAAAACGTCAAGCAGATGTTATGAAATTCAAAACCAAAGAAGCTATTGATGCTTTATGGGCCAATATTAAAGCTTATACTGATCAATATTTTAATGTACTCATGCATAATGAGTTATTTTCTCAAAAATGAGGACAGATCATAAAGAGGGAACGGTGGCTTTAGATGATAGTCAACCAAAGTCTGATTTGTGTTATATCGAAATCATCGTCAAACGGATCATTAAGGGAACTAATAGGCCAGCCAGGTACGACATGATCATGGCTTGTAGAACTTGGGCATTATGGTTGTTACCATCAGGTCTTAGAAATCTAAATTATGAATATAAGAGACATTGCAATGGGGAGTTAAATAGACTCCTGGTGGTTCGGTCCTCTTGGCTTATTTTGGGCTAAAACTTGTAGCGTCGGAGATGTTAAGCAGCACATGCTTGTTGTCGGTTGTGATACGAGGGTTATATGATCCTGTAAGCGCACAAATAGATCCGATAGAGTTCGAGTGGAACCCTCATGGTATTGAAGAATAGGGTTCTGTTTTTTAAGAATGGGGAAGTTCCTGTTTTCCAAGTTGTGGGTACAATCCTTTAGTCGTTAGACGAATAATGTCTCTTTTCAGCTTTAAGTTGGAGGCTATTATTTAAGCAAAACAAAGCATAATGAATGCTTATGATCTTTTGGATTCAGTATGGCAAGTATATTTGCTATGTTGAAATTATATTTTTGTAAAATGGCAATGATAAGTTGTCATTTTTATCTTTATGTTTAATCGTATTTTGTAAAGTGACAATCATAAGTTGTCATTTCCATATGTTAATTACGTTCTAACTAAGAGGGGTTAATGTTCACTCTGAGCGTAAGATTATTAATTGCGTTGTAATTATCTCTAATCTGTAAAAATTATGAGATAAGTACGAATACAAGGACATTGGATATTAAATCAAGCTATCTTGCCCTCTTGCACGACTCTTAGAAAAGTGAAAAACAGTTGCGTGATTGACTGGGTTGAAAACATGTCAGTTATGACAGATAAACCGCCGCCTAAAGGCAATGATTATCCCTGTAATACATCGGAACACCCTGGCGTTTTATAAAGGTTATTTTTTAATAAAATAAATTTATCCTTTTCTTTTATTTTCGTAAAAATACTCTTTTTCTTTAAGAGAATTTAATGAAGAACAGGAAATCTGTTCAAAAGGAATCTTCGAAAAGAAAAATTCCTCTATTAATTGCTATGATTGGAAAAACAATCGCAAGTCAGAAGTTGTGGGAGGAAACTGGAAGGTTATTATGTGTGAAATAGTTTTCGATGCATTATGTTCCGAAGACGGTTGGTTTTTGGTGGGTATTAGTATATATACGCCAACTGTGTAGAATGAATTTACACATTTTACAGAGTAATTAAGAAGACATGGTTCTTAAGAAATTAGATGTTGAAGAAGCACGCAAATGAAAGTCATTGGAAGATGATTTGAAGCCAGAACGAGATATAGAAGAGTGATTAAATTCTTTGTTCATTCTGGGATCTGATGAACCTTTCATGATTCTCCATTTTTTTCAAAGCTAGGATGGAAGGGTCTAGTAAAGTGTTCGAGAGTTTGCAAAGCATGACATGCCTGGATCAAGAGTTGGGATTTTTGGCATAATAAGACAAGAATATAGAAGCGCTTTACCTAGAATAGAGTTCACCGTCCAAAAGCTTCATAAATTTAACCTATGGACGCTGGGGGCAGGGGGTATTTGTTAGCGCATAATTTAGTCAAGGTACTAATTCTTATGTTTGAAGGGTAAATGGGCCTGGAATATTAATTGGGAAATAAGTAATTGGGCCCAATCAAGACAAGTCCGAATAGAATGAAAAGTAAAGCCCAGAAGACATGAGGCGTCAAGAATAAAGGAGGCTCACCCGAGCGCTCAGAAGAAGAATTAAGAGACTTGGCGGTTATTTAACATCCACCTAACTAAGGAGTAGTTACATATACAGGGGAAGACTGCCTATATAAAGAGGCATTCATCCAAGTGCAAAAGACAACACTCAACAAAACAACTGCAACTTAGTCTATCTTTAGATCGTAGTCTCTTAGTTTAAGAGTAGATTTGAAGTAGAGTTATTGAGGCGTGCCTATCCGATCATGAAGGTAATCAGCCGCTCTTAGATTGTAATTTAGTCTTAGGAAAATCGCAAGTGCTCTTACGTGGACTCTAGTTGATGTTATGTTATCGGCATTTTCATGATATATAAGTATCGTTTGAAATTCCTATGTTTAGTTCAAGAATCAATCATTTACTCTTTTGAGCGATAAATTATAAATAAGTAATTTATTGCTTATTATTAGATTACACATTTACAACTGTGGCTCGAACCCTTGCATTAAAGGGTAGATCACAAAGGGTAGGAGGGTAGTTACGACCTCCAGGGTACCTTAAGGTGCTGTGCTTGTTTCCACACAAACACTTTGTTAATTTTTTTTTTTTTTTTGAGAAAAAAACTCTGAGGATTATTACTTCATTAACGATAAATCAAAGAGAATAGCCGAGTTCGCAGACAGTGGTAACAGAACCGAGCAACTAGTTTTGCCCACAATCTAAGCAAAACATAAGCAAATGCATGTGCGATACAGTTGTTAAGACGACTCGTATGTGACCAAAGAACAGACTGAAACTCATTACACAAAGCTAAGATATCATCAACTAGAAGAGAAAAGACACTTCGACCTGTGATCCTTCCACTTAACGCTTCAATCACTTCTAGACAATCACTCTCCACCACCACATTTCTATGTCCCCTCGCCTGGGCTTCATGGAGACCATCTAGCACAGTACTCGCCTCCGCAAAACGTGGTTCCCACATCTCCTCGCGGACCACAGCACAACCCCATAGCACCTCGCCTCGACCATCCCGACATACCACTCTCGTACTCACCCCCTTTTCCTCCTTAACACCCGCATCCACATTGATCTTGACATATCTAACCGGAGTCGGCCTCTACCCTTCATTCTCCTGCCAACTCTCATCAGCTCCCCTCCCTCTACACCTCCTTTTTCCCATACGACCACACGCCCCTTCCTCATACGTCATATCCCATATACGTTGCACAACTCTATCCGGCTCTACCCCGACTTCCTCAAACGTAATCTTATTACGGTGCTCCCAAATTGCTTAACACCCCACCATGAAAGTACCATAATTCTCGGTCTCAAGTTACCTCCATTTCCAGTCAATCCACTCACGCACGCCACCCTCACCCTCACCCCCTTCCTCCTTCGACTATAACCCCACCCCACTCAAAACCCATTTTGCCACGCTGTAATTCCAAAACAAATGCAAGCTAGATTAAGAATTAGAAGAACAAAAATAACAAGGAGAAGACTCACCTCTAACTCGAGTCGCGATGTTGTCTAAGGTTGAAAGTGCTTCGCTACACAACTGCCAGAAAAATAGCTTGACACGAGGCCATACTGGAACTTTCCAAAGCCAATTCCAGAGCCACCATTTCCTCTCGTAAGTCGAGGCCCTACCCCTGTCACCAGCCTCCTCAAGCAGACACGCGCATGCCGTCTTAAGAGAGTAGTCACCGTCCTGCTTCAATCCCTAATACCATGAGTCACTCGGCATATTTGGACTCAGACGAATATTCAAAACCATCCTTTCGAAAGGTAACAAAACCTGTTCCAATTTCTCGACGTCCCATCCACCCCCATTCGGTAACATCAGTTCAGCCACCCTCATATTTTAATTCCCCATCACACAAGGTGAAATGACCATACCCCTCTAATTTCCTTGCACCCACGCCTGCCCGCACACCTTAGTTTCACGGCCATCACCAATCCTCCGCCTCAAACCATGCATCAAAACAGCCCGTGCTCCAACAATACCCGTCCAGGTGTAGCTCGGACTATAACCCACCGTAGCCTCCAGGAAGTCGCCATGTGGGTAATATTGAGCCTTCAATACACGAGCCCATAAAAAATTCAGTTCTATAGCTAACCTCCAAGCTTGTTTCCCCAAGAGCGCGTCATTAACCAACTCGAAGTCGCGAAATCCCAAACCTCCTTCGGGTTTTGGTCGGCATAACTTCTTCCATGCAACCCAAGAAATACACTTCCGCCCTTCGTCGTGTCCCCATGAAAACCGAACTACCATCGATCGAAGCTCATTACAAAAGTTCGCTGGAATTTTGAACACACTCATCACATAGGTAGGGAGTGAATTGGCAACTGCCTTTATAAGAACCTCCATACCATCCCTGACAATATTTTCCCGCACCTCCCTTGTAATCTTTTGCTTAGCTTATTAAGAAGGATATCGGTTATAACTTTCTTAGACCTCCCCACCACTGCAGGAAAGCCTAAATATCGCTCCTGAGCCTCAACTTCCATCGCACCAAGTCGCTCCACCACCCGATCTCTAATTGCTCTCGGAATGCCTTTTCCAAAAAAAATCGTTTTTTTATCCAGATGAACCAACTGACCCGAAGCAGTTTCATATCGTCGCAAGATATCATTAATAAAATGGCCTCCTCTATTGTCGATGTAACGAATAAAATACTATCGTCCGCGAAAAAACAGGTGAGATATGGCAGGGCTGTACTCGAAACTCTCAATCCACGAATAAAAGCACTCTCAACCGCTCGCCTCATAAGATTAGATAACGCCTCAGCGCAAAGTATAAATAAATATGGCGACATGGATCACCTTGGCGTAAATCTCGACCCGGTCTAAATTCCTCGGACTGGACACCATTAATAAGAACTGAAAAGTTAACAGATGAAACGCACACCATCACCCTATTAATCCATCCACGGTCAAAATTCATCACCTTTAGTACCCATTGCAAAAATCTCCAGTCCACCTTATCATATGCTTTAGCCATATCCAATTTTATCGCCATGAAACCGTCGGTCTGTTGCGAATTTTTCATCTGATGAAACATCTCAAAAGCTATTAATATATTATATATAATCAGCCGCTCAGAATTAAAAGCACTCTGATTATCGAACACAATTTCACCAAGAAATTTTTTTAATCTGTTCGCCAAAACTTTTGAAACAAGTTTATACATCACATTACATAAATTGATAGGTCGGAAATCCCTTATTTTATCCGGCGCCTTCTCTATGGGATCAGAACAATATTTGTTTTATTGAAATTATCCAGTGACAATTCCCCACGTATAATTCCCAACACAGCATTAATAACATCGGGTCTAATGATATGCCAAAAAGACTGATAAAATAAAGCATTCATACCATCTTACCCGACGCCTTCAGCAGATGCATCTGGTTTAAAGCTTCAATGATCTCAGCTTCCATGTATTCCGCCCGTAACCCCGCATTCATATGGTCAGAAACACAGCCCTCTAACCCCTGCAACATCTCGTCGAAATTGGCCGGCTGCATCGAAGTAAAGAGCTCCCTAAAATATTTAACTGCCACCTCTGCAGCCGCATCATGACCCATTTGGTCTACCCCTCCATCATCAATCAGCCATCCTATATAGTTCTTCCTTTTTTCTCCCCCGCCCTCGTTTGGAAAACTTTACTATTACGATCCCCGTCTTTGAGCCATAGAACCCTCGAACGTTGCCTCCAATACTGCTCCTCCTGACGCCTAAGTGTAGCTATTTCGGCGACAAGTTTCTTCCTCTTACGAATCTCGTCCTCAGTTTGGCTTCCCTCAGTCATACGGGCCAATTGCTTCCTTTTTCTCTCAATCATATAACCAATCTTCCATATACTAGTCTTTTTCCTCGTTTGTAACTCCAATGTACATTGTTTTAAAGCTACTCCCAACTCTCCTCCCCCTTTAATCACCCCACGCAACCGCCGACCACCCATCGAATCTCGTGACCCTCTATTCCTACTCCCCCTCACAAATAGTAAAGTCTAAATGGTGCATAGAAGCCGACGTATAATCAATCTCCTTCTTCCACATAAAAGCCAAACCGCCCGACCTTCCCATACTATCCATCTCTATGCCATGATACCCCTCCAACTTCTCCCCACCCTCCTCATTTCACTATCACACAATTTAGTTTCGCATAAAAATAGCATGGCCGGGGCTTCCCTTCGTACCAAAGAACGAAGATTATTTACAGCGACGGGGTAGCCCATGCCCCGACAGTTCTGACTTAGAAGATTCATTTGGCCTGACGGATTTAGTACCCTCAACCACCGCCTCAGGTATCAAGACGTCCCCATCTGTAATATTTCTCGGCCCTACCCCTCTTCCCCAAGCCCTTCATAACCACCCCACTGCCTTCCCTATCAAACTCCCTCGCCAATCTCTTTCAACTCTTACTCCCCACGACAACCTTAGAGGTAATAGTGTTCAACCCCAAATATTCCCTAGCTCCCCTAAAGACCCATGTACTCGTATCATCTTCTACATCAGTCTTCATCGCCTTCCCCTCCTTCCTATACCCACCCAACACCATGTCACCGCCTGTCAACTCTAACCCCCCATCCCTAATATCACCCCCTTCCTCCAACCCCTCTTCCACCCGTCTCCCTTCAATCTCGACATTGCCCCTTTTCCGCAATGAGCCCTTCATGCCTGTTTTTTTTTGTCTTTAAATCAAGTGCAACGGCTTGAAATTTGACAATCATCTTCACTATATCAATCTAATTATTCTTCTCATAATTAGCCTCAAAGTCAGCCCATAAGTCTCTTTTAGCACGCCCGGCCCATCATAAACCATCTTTGTCACTTTCCAAGGAGAAGCTCGCAGCCATTCGCCAAACTTCAACTCGTCTTCCTCATACGGCCCATCATCACAATCTTTCTCACCATGCCCAATCTACCCACACCCGTAGCAATATAACGGGAGCCTCTCGTATTTAATGTCGAAATGAATCACCCTACCCGCCTTTATTTTAATCAGCACATGAGTATGCAAATGTTTACGAATGTCATGTAACACTCGTATCCTAATTGCTCTATCAAATTCAGTATTCGGCCCTGTCTCCATATCAATAAAAGTACCTAACGTACCTCTAATTTTCTGAATATTCATTATACTCGAGCGTCCCGATATAGGCAGATCGTAAACTCGTGTTCATATAAGAAAATGAAAGAGCGGTACGTTAGTAAGTTTACCTTCATGATTTGTTTCATTGAAGCACCATAAAAATTTATCAAAATGCCATGACTATCCCTCCAAAACCCTAGCCTTATCTCGCTCCGCTCCAAATCAAAACACGAAAAGTTTTTCCTTTGTATCGAAAATGTTTCCTAGCATGGGTTTCGTTGGATTCCATAACTTGATCATCGAATCAGTGGTTGCCCTTACGTTGATGGATATGGATGCCCATATCTTACCTACCAATATGAACCAACCCTTCTCCTTACCCTCATTACCCCCCTCCTCCCATTCAAAGGCACTCGAACTGCTACTATCGCCTTCCTCCCTCAGCCCCTTTCTGTTCCAAATGAGGCGTCGCGTCGCACTATCAACCTGGTCCTTCATAGAGAAACAAACGCAACACAAGAAACAAAGCAAAGAACACAATCTCACGAATAAAATCGTGAGAAAACCTCAAGCAAGAGGATCGATCTATGAAGAAAATAGACGGAATCCCGAGGAGACTCTAGGATTTTTTTATTTATGGGAAAACCTTTTAGATTATTACCAACCAACTGACTTTTGAATACTTTGTTAATTTTTAAAAGTTCCCTTTTTAAAATTGATTTATTTATTAGGAAATATATGTTGTATCTAACCGTTTTAAAAAATTTTGAAGTCTCTCATTTAAAATTACTAGTGTTCATGCCTGGCCATTGGCCGGGTAATATCAAAAAATATTTACCGAATATTTATCTTGAGATTTTTACTTTAAAAGCATTTTATAACGACTATATAACTATATTTTGGTCAATCGGTATGATCATTTTACTTTACAAAGAGCACCATGGTGTTGATTGCTCTTTTGGTTAGAGCAAAATATTTGGCGTCGGACATGTAAAGGATGATTTGAAACTTTTGTTGATACACTTAATTAACACAGTTTTGATTTGGTTGAATCTAATTGTCCTAAAATTGCATAGTACGACTTAATAAATATGATTTGAAATCACACGTAACAACTTATGATGGATTGACGCTCATAACTTTTAATATAAATTTTATTAAGAATAAGATATATGACAATTGTCAAATATAATGACTTTGGTCCGAGTTTACTATGCTTATTTTGTAGTACGATTTTTACTCATTACAATACTTTTTGCACCAAAATTTCCATTTGTCTACCCTTGACTAAAAAAACAAATCTAATTCTCTATACTTTCTCTCTATTGTCGACACCCTAACCTTCTCTCTATTAAGGGCTAATAGCAAATAAGTGTGGTATGGAGGGTTTGTTGGTGTCGGTTATTCCGGCTAGTCGTCGTTGGTGGTCCATTGGATTTGGAGCAGCGGTACGACTGTAGGAGGGTTTGGCTGTGTAACGTGTTGTTATCAAAGTAGTTCGTATTCATTGGTAGATTAGCCAATATAGTACATTAACAAATTAAAGTAGTACAAACAAATAAAAAAGTGGATGAAACAAGTCAGCGTATGTTGTACATCAACGTAGTACACAACTACACACCAACTATTCCATATCACCATCAACCACCGACACACAACCGCAAACGTACAGCTGGCCCCTCACCCCGACTATATGGTCGGTCGACAAATGGACTTTCCCGCCGACGACATAGATATACAGCCGCCACAACCCACCACGATGGAGTACAATGTGTCCCAATTCCCAATCCACCACCCTCACGCCTCCGATGACCATTGTAGTCCCGGCGGCGGCTAGTCGGCGGACCATTACTCGGCTGGCGAACCACCACCCCTAATCTTTGGTAGCTAATTTACAATATTATGGGTAATTGAAAAATTAAAGAGTATAGATTAGAGAGAAAATGGGAAGGAAAATGTGAGGGCTATAATTGTCAATAGTGTACTACGATGAGTAAAAGTGTACTGCGAAAATCAGCACCCAAATAAAATCATTCGTTATTTATAACTATAAATTTTATGGGATGCCGTATCACTTATCCTGTTATCCGTGTCGGGTGCGTGTACATTTTAGTGCAACAAGACGTGATGAAATCCATTATGTGCCTTTGTTTATTCCCTAAACTAGTTTGAAAGCCCGTGCATTGTAACAGGGTAATCAACTTAGTTATAATGTAAAACAAACGTTATAATAAAGGTTTAATGTTTACATCCTATGTCTACTCATGATCATTTGTTTACATATGATTATAGTATCTTTCAAAGAAAATAAAAGATAGATAATTACCTGGGATGAATATATTATACTTTTTTCTCGATATTTGTTTCTTTAGGATTAGTTATAATTTCATACAATTAATTTTCATATAATGATATAAAATTAGAAGGATAGAATAAAAATACAATTAGTTATCTTAATGAAAATCGAAGAACAATATAGCTAATGGCCGTTTTTTTTATGCAAGAAAAAAAGAAACATTTCACTAAGTGACTACGTAGTGATTTGTCTATTAAAAAAAAGAGTAATATGAATTTTTTTTATTTTTGGAAAAAGTTAATATATGGGAAAAAAAAGCTAACTCTAGAAAAAAAATATAGTCGGCATTATTCACTTTTATTTCGACTCTATAATGTTATCTCTACTTTATTCTTTATATCATATTGTGGAGATAATGATACAAACTCTTAAGTGTCTTCTAAAGAAATACTTAAGAGACTTAACAGATTTTTAGTTGATACCTAAGTTTCAAATATGCCTCTTATTTATAATCATAAGATCACCCTACTTTATACTAATCTTTCGATGTGGGACGATTCTACTATTTATAGTTAGTATATTCACCACACCTATATTATTTTTCAATTTGGGACATATAACATATCAAGAAGTACACCATATTTGATAAGCGCAAATAATATGAAATTTATACTATAATGAATGCATTTTTTTACCATGAATCTATTTATATTCTTTTCATAATTATTTTAACGATACATTTTTATCAAATGAAATGTAAAAGTTTTTATATTAAAATTAAAACCATTACTTTCATATAATATAGAAAATATATATTATTATAAATTAAAATATTTTCCACTTTATTTTAAAAATCAAAAATATTATTTATGATATTTTCCTAAATTCATTTTGTTACCCGAATTTAATCAAATAAAATGTAAATTTTTTATATAAAAATTATGAACATCGCTTGAGCATAATCTAATTAAAATATGTGCAAATGGTTACACAGAAATAGTACGCATATGTACTTCGATTTTCTTGATAGATTATACTGGAGTATGCATGTATCATTCAATCGAGGATTAGTTGTTGATCACCGTAAGTAAAAGTTGTTAAGTTGATTGTATAAGTAGTTAAACAATGTTATATGGAGTATATGAAAAATAGAGGCCAATATTATTGATCAGTATAACTTGTTTAGGCGAATATTCATTAATAATTCCGACTTATGACAATAATCAACCAAATTGGGCTAATGTTCCTAGGAGTATGTTCATTTTACATAAAATTAAAAATAAAAAGTAATGGTGAGAGAAGGTTCCCAGAAATTGAAGTTCACATCTCATGGTTCTACTCCGAAAATATGTAAGAGAACTCGAGCATTTTGTCAAAACTTAAACTAATGGCTGAGAGTCTTGAGATTTCAGATATAATAATAAACTCTTAAAAGCCCTATAAGACAATACTTAAGAGAGACTCTACGTATTTTGGTTTGATACTCAAGTTCCATGGACGCCTTCTATTTATAATTATAGGATCACATACCGTATGTTAAACTTTCGATGTGGACAACTCTACTACTTATACGAAGTATATTCACCGCACATACATTATTTTTCAATGTGGTATTCTACGTTTCGGACACGAAAACAGACTGAAAAGTCCTCAGTATCATAGGTGAAAGAGGCCAAGAACTCCAAGGTCAGATTTCTGTAGGACAACTCGTTTAGATGGTACAAGCTTTCCAACCCAAGACCCTGAAACATCCCTAATACCTCGTCCCGAATCCCTAAAGTGGTCAAGGCTTCATCGGACACGCACCTAGTAGCATTCATTTTCACTCCGGCTAGGGCTACAAACTTGTTGAGGTGAG
>JAOWBH010158123.1:0-11527 GCA_028566215.1 Silene coronaria | reverse complement strand
TGTAATCTCATTACTATGCTAATAAGTTAGAATAAGTTCTAACATCTTCTTCATAAAGGAGAGGCATAACTCCAACAACTCTCATTACCATCCAAGGTAGGCAAAAGATTAACTTCATGACACTCAAGGGCAAATAACTCTAAAAGATCAAATTTTTCACCAACCGACTTAGAAGAAAAATTTCCTTCACAAAATGAGTCAAGCAAAGTCGTAATGTGATCATTCGTACCCTTGGTAACGGTTAAACACAAAGCCCATTTACTAAAGTATTTTCCACCTTAAGTTCCAAGGTATTGTGTAAACCTAGTCATGTAAGTTCCAAATTGTTCATACTCTCCTTGGGAAAAAGAAAGACTAATAGGACTTCTACCAACATAACACCTCAAACTTTTATCACCAACAAATTCATTAACCTCACTCAAATGATTTTCCTCACTAGTTTCACAAGACAAATCATTAGGTTCAAGAATTTCACAATTGGTCATAGGGGATTCATGGTAAGAGAAGTGTTGTTGTGGATAGTCACAAAAGTCGACCAAACAAGAGTCAAAGGGTTGCAAAACATTCACATCATCATACAAACACCCATTTGAAGAAAGATTTTCATGATAAAATGACTCTTGTTGTTGAGGGTAGGGTGAGCAAGAATTGAATGATTGCATGTTGTTGTTGTCATTGCACATGTAGGAATTTATGGGGGTTTGGCGGAAATAAGATGGACACATATCAAATGAATGACCAAAGATACCACATGACCCATAAACATTATACATATTCATTTGGGGTAAGGGGCACATATCACAAGTATGTCCAAAATTTCCACATGATTCACATTGCACATCATATACATATTTTATTGAGGGGGGTGCATCTGAAGGGCAACAAGTGAAATCATGACCATAGCCACCATAAGACACAAGGAGAATAAGCATGCATACCATAAGAATTGTTCATTTTTTTTGTGTTTTTTTTTTGTTTTCAAAAGCAATAAAATGACTAATCCCAAAACTAAGACGACATTAAAAGTGACAAGATCAGATGAATAACACCTACAATCACGCGGGAGTGTGTGTAAGGGAATCCGACAATCAAATGAACCAAAGGTTTGCTAGAGATGTGATTAGAGTGATTAGGGGGGTGATTACGAGTGAAATGATGTTTTCTGAATGAATAATGACGAAATGCTTTAATATGTCTCACCCCTTAATTACCCTAATCTAACCTCTCGGTTTCCGCAAAACGTAATGACATTCGATCGAGTGTAAGAAACACTCGACCAAGTGCAGCCCACTTGGTCGAGTACTTCCCTACTCGAACGAATGCATACACTCCATAACACTCCAGAAAGTCTGTTGGACTGCCTCAACAAAACACCCAGTCGTGCAGCAAGTACTCAGCTTAGTGCACTCAACACTCAATTGAGTACAAGCTACTCGATCGAGTGCCCAAGCCAAGAAATACGGAGTATTACAAAATACTTATAAACTTAACAAACAAGCATAGCAAGTAAGTCAAGGTCGATCCATGGGACGGTCGTAGTTCTAAAAGCGAGTGATAAAAGCTAGCAATAACTATGTCTATGGTCAAGTGTCACTTTGAGTTTGTATAGGGAGAATTATCTAAACTACTGAAAAAGTAATAATGAAAACAAGTAAATGAACAATAATAATAAACAAGAGATGATATCAATAAAAGAGATAATCTAGGGTGTCATGGCTCGTGGGTTCATATGAGTCAATCAAGGTAGATAAGATGTTGAGTCTCATACATGTGATTGGGTACAACTCAGACTTTGAGTATAGTCTCTCGATCTAATGACTCCACCTAGGTCAATCGGGGTAGCATCTCGTGCATGCCCGCTTAACCCACCAACATAGTGCATCGTCTGGATCTTATAGAAGTGTTGAACAAATAGAGATTCGTAAAAGTTCTTTCAAACAAGCATTTCATCAAACATCATATATGCACAAGTTGAAACAAAGACCAAAGCACAAGTATGATAATCAAATACCAAAGATTAAGCCCTTAATCAAACCCAAAAATCCCCTATTAATCCGAGCTAAGAGACTACTCACTACACATAATGATGTTCATAGCAATAAAGCTAATAACAAAGCAACAAAACATAAACATAATGGATAATGAAGATTAACAAAGGATTAAAGTGAGAATGAGAATTATACCAACAAGATGAACAATATATGAGAATAATAAGAATAATAATAGAAAAGAATCTTGGAATAGACGAAGATCTTGTCACCAAATCTTGCATAAACCCAAATAAGTCTTCAATTACAACCTAGATCAATGAATAATTAAGGAGAGATTTAAACTAATTATGAGAGATTAAGGAAATAATCTAGATTTAATTCTTTCTAATATGAGGAATGGAGGCTAATGATATGTTCTCCTCCAATCCTCTTACATAATGGGTATTTATAGCAAAAGGATTTGGTTAAAACTAGGTTAAGGGAAAAGATTAGAGGCGGCGAATCTGAGGCGCATCTCGAGTGGGACAAAAATCATCTTGGGCGAGATAAGGCTATCTCGCTGGAGATGATGGTCATCTCGAGCGAGATGACTATGTATCGTGGCTCCAGCTCGAGCGGGATGTGAGCATCTCAAGCGAGATGTCTCACAACAAGTTTCTTCCTTCTCCTCTTCTACTTAGTCCCTCTTTATTGACTAAGGCCTTCTTGTCTTATCCTCCTTCTTACATCTTTGTGCATGAGTCGTTCTTTGTACATCAAAATGAGCATAAAAGACAGGATTTCTGCCTCATTTGGCTCATTTCCTACAAATCACACAAAATAAGGTAGAAATGCAGATAGGAAGCTTTTGGCTATTAAATCGACTATAAACAAGACGAAATGCATTCAACATATGTCTAGTTGGGGGGTATAAAACACGTAAATTAGAATCACATCAAATATCCCCAAACCGAACCTTTGCTCGTCCTCGAGGAAAGAGGTGAACAAGATAATGACCCTTATTGAAACTACTCCTAATAGCATATCCGATACAAGGCAATTAGCGGGCCTTGCTCCGCCCCTTCAACTCATAACAAAGTGTCCATGAGGTAGAATACCTTCTTGCAAGGCAATGGGGGTCTTGCCAAAACTTTGATGCAACCTAGCAATAAGCACCCAAAATACGGAATAGGATCCATCTACAAAAGAATAGCTACTTCCCTCATCAAAGTAGCGGAATCAACCAAGAAGGAACTAATATAAGTGCATATACTTCGATATAGTCGTTAATTCTATAGATTACTAAGTCTAAGAGTATGGAAATGAATCACCTCCAAATGGTGTCAAACTAGTAAGCCTTTCATCCACATTGGCTAAAATACGTCGTTAAGGGCGATCAAGTGGAAATGAAATGATAAATCCCATGATGTTAGAAGACACTGTAGGTTTGTGTTGCATTCCCCTCCTCACCGAGATGAGAAGAACTCCCTCTTTGCTAAGCAACTATAATGAGTGAAACCATCTAAAATGTAAGGAAGAACTTTTATTTGAGAGTTCTTATTTGACTTATTTTTGGTTTGTTTGCTTGGTTGTTTCTCGACAACTTTGGTTTGGCATTTGACATCACAATATAACTAGAAAAGGGTATGCAGTGGAGACAAACTATAACCAAATCCTCACCGTAGCGACTCGAGAGTGACCCCATATTTATTAAGGGTACTCTAAAAAAGCCTAGAAGTCTCTGTTTGCACTTCCAAAGCTATATTCAACAAAATATTTGGCAAACAAGTTTTCGATTTGATTTTTGATTTTTAATTGGTTTTGAATTGGATTTGAATTGAATTGAACTTGATTTTATTTATGTATGAGTCCTCCTTTTGCATGGCAATTATAGAGCATAAGATGACAAAAATTGGGGGTTAGTTGCATGGCTCGGAGGTCATCTAGGAATACACGGCAAGCAAGGAATTATCACATCAATGGGGGTGGACAAATGGTCAAAATCGCAAACTCTTTACTAAGCTTTAGCAAACGGGTACGTCAAAAGACACTGGTAGGATACTACCTAGGGTGTTTTGACTCTATTCCCCTAGACAAAATCCTAAATAGAAGAAGTATCTACACCGACTTATTTACACTTGTCAAAGTTCTCAATTGGGCATTTTCCAAAATATTTCCAAAATGGAACTACATGCCATGATGCAACTAATTATAATACATGTTATAACGCAAATGTTCCAACAAACTAATATGTCATATAATACAATGCAAAACTCCTAACAACACATAGGCAATCAACAAACCGCAATAATTAAATAGCACCTCATCGTCCTCAACATACAAGCCCAATCTCATGAAGTGACAATTGAAAAGAAATGGAGGGAAAAGAGATTAGAATGATCATACCATGCGCTCTTTATTTCCCTTATCGATGTCTCGAATGAGGCGACATGCCCTATGTGAGAAGTGTAATAAACACAACGTATATACAATTCCGCACTATAAAGTAAACAACATATTTTTGGGTTTTTCAAATTTTCAAATTTTTAGGAATCTCGATGTTTTTTTTTGGATTAGTCAAATTTTTGAAAACAAAAACATGTTTTTGAAATTTCAAATTTTTATAATGATTTTCGGGTTTACTTTTCCCATCCCCACACTAAGCAAGTACATTGTCCCCAATGTACACAATGTGGACGAGAAATCAATACATGAATGCAAATAAATGCATGATTTAACGAAATGCAAGTGTAAGCTCTAATCTAAATGCAAGGTTAGCAACTTAGTTAGTCTATATGATGCATGTAAACTATCATGAAGGGAGCTAATTATAACTAAATCGAGTCTCTTATAGTTGAACTTCCCCAAACTGAACGAAGCACTATTTCTAGTGCAAAAAGAGGGATGTTCGACTACTAGAGACCATGCATGAATGCAAAGTACTCTAATCTAATCTATATGATGCATGTTCTTTTATTGATAGAGCGCTAATTTAGATTAACTTCTATTCGGTATAAACAAACTTTTCCCAAAATATTATTTTACAAAGAACTTATTAATGTGCCAAAAATGGGAAAAGATCGAGCATAGCCAATGCATGCTATGCAATTGTCATTTGGGATTTTCCTTGAGAAGAGCAATAATGGGGCACCAAGATGTTAGTATGGTGCAAATCCGCCTCCTAAGGATCGAGGCAACTCAATCAAGAGTCTAAACATGACTCTACAACTAACATGAATGCAAATAAAACAAGTATTAAAAGTTAAACATTAGAGGAGGAATAAAAAGGAGGCGCTTACAAAATCCAAGGCAAGGATGCTAAGAGAGCCATCGTCATGCAAGAACTTGTTGTCGTCCTAAACAATCATTCCTCCATCTCACCATCCTTTGAAAACACTTTCTTATACACTCTCATCGTCATCTCTTTGCAACCCATAGTCACTACTCGAGCTCTCGAGATTCAATGACACTGTTTTTGTTCTTTCTTCACTTCTTTGGGCATGAGTGAAGAGTAGCTCGGTTTTGGCCCAAGAAGCTAGTGGGCTGCTTGGATTGATATGGCCACGATCAACCATAAGAGCAAAGGACGGATAAAGAACATGGTAGGCATCCACCCGATCTTCATACATACGCCGATGCATTTCTTGAAGAATAGCGGTGTTGTAATCATCACTTGGTTGAACACTCGGATTTGGATGTCCGAGAGGATTATACTACTCCGAATAAGGGGATGAAAATGAACTTTGGTTCATCATATGCGTCGGTCTGATCTTTGATCGTATTGGGGTCCACGTAGTGGAGTGTTCCCGAAACGAAATAGTTCGGTACGGCCGACTTTTGGCTTCTTCGAGGCACAATGAACGGTAATGGCTTGAATGGAATATCAATGGCTTGGTAATCTTTGTTAACCACTTCCTTTTGTTATCCAGACCTTCCAAAGTAATCCAATGATGATGCCTAAAGAGAAGTGACTCATCGATCAAGGTCTCTCCCGGAACGGGCTTGTAAAAACCGTTATGATTGAAACGGGGATTGAAGTACTTGTCTAGGCAGGTGATCAATCCGCCATTAACAATATTCAAAACCCCATCGCCTCTCATAGACAAATGATTCCATCTCTCAAGAATGGTATACACCGCATTAAACTCTACACCCCCTTGAACTTTCAACTTTGATTCTAGAAACGCTAAATTGAGCGTGGTAATGATCCCCGATTCACTCCGTGAAACAATTGTGTTGACAACGAACCTTTGCCAATATCAAATGACGGGGTGTTGTATGCATTTGGCTGAGACATTCTTGAGCTTGCCTAGAATCCTACCCGTTATTGCTTCCAAAGGTCATTGATTTGGCTTTCTTTCACTTTCGGCATTCTAGAGTTTGATGGTTCGAGACCTAAAAATTCTCCCAACTCTTTCAAGGTAATCATTCGAATGATGTTCTTGAGTCGAAACTCTAAGCATATTATACCACGAAGGGTTGTTACCTTTAATGAACTCAAAAACTCAAGAAAGAGAGATTTGTATGTAAGTTCGTGCATTTTAAACATAGGGAGCATACCCATCAACTCAAACAAAGATTTTGCTTGTTTCTTGATCCTAGAAATTCTAGGGTTTTCCGACAAACGAAATGGGTTGGGGTAACTTTCTTATCAAGGAGGGAAATAAATTTCTTACGTTGATCCGCGCTTTCATATTCCACTCCGTTGTGCTCATGGAGAAGGAACATCTCCTTGATTGATTCATCTTCTAAAAGTTGGTCTTTGAATGATGCCTGCGAAGAACTTCCTCTTTTCCTCAAAGACTTGGGTGGTAATTGTTGTTGTAATTTCTCCTTGCCACATCTTGTTCTTTTGGTCTTTTTCAAGTTTGGAGTAGGGTAGAATCAAAGAAAACCCTAATTTTTGGGATTTTTGAAACCCTATAAAATATTATGCTTCAATTGGATTCATATTCTTCAAGCTTGGATATTACAAACCCTTGGATTGTTGAGAGTGTGGTGAATTAATTTGTTTTTTGTGGTGTTTTGGGGTGGATTTGAGATTAGGATTGTCTTGTGTGTTGTGAGAGAGAATGTTGTTACAATTGTTGAGGGTTCTTTTATGAAAGGGGAAAGTTATTGTTCTTATAAGAAGGAGTGAGAGTCGAAAAGAAAGGGTTGATGCTCGTGTCTCGGATGGGTTGTACACTGTCTTGGGCGGGACACAGTTGTCTCGAGCAAGACGGTAATCATCCCGGGCAGAATGTGTAACAGGCAATTCAGAAGCAGAAGCACAGCAGCATCTCGAGCGAGATACCACCCATCTCGAGCGACACAACTTGTCTCGAGCAGAATGGTCTTAATCTTGAGCGGGATATCAAACAGAAATTTCCCATGGTTTAAAGACCTCTTATCTCGAGCGAGCTGATATGTGTCCCGCTCAAAATGGAACTTAATTGCTCCTTTTGATTCTGTTGTCGCCTATCCTTGCTTTCTTCCATCATTCTTATATGTGGGGGACGTTATCGGTGGCTTCCGAGCCGATCCACCCCCACACTAAGCCTTTTTCTCCTACAAAATTCTTACAACTTATCAAAATTCTTACAACTCATCAAAATTCCTTCCCTCACTCACTCTCATGCAAAAATCAATAGTACAAGTATGAAATTGAACATGAAAGGAAATACAATGCATGTTAGAGGGTTAGAATAATGTACAAGGGGTGGTTTAGGAAGGACTCCATCATACTCCTTCCTTTTGAAATTAACACAGGGGAATTGGCTCGAGGTAGAGCATGTCTACCTCTCCTACAAATGCACCTTCGAAATATGGCTTCAACCTTTGCCCGTGTCACATTAAATCGTTCACCCTTGCGTGTTTCCAACTCAAATTCTTCATACTTTCCAACTTCGGAGATGGTGTATGGACCCGACCATCTAAAATTTAATTTTCTGAGGAAGAGCTTGTACCTAGAATTGAAAAGGAGGGTCTTGTCTCCTAAATGTAATTCCTTCTTCTTGATCCTCTTGTCATGAAATGACTTAGTCCTTTTCTTGTAAATCCTCACATTTTCGTAGGATTGAAGTCGAAATTCTTCCAATTCTTGCAATTGTAAGAGTCTCATTTGCCCACTTTCCTTGAGGTCAAGATTTAACTCTTTAATGGCACAAAATGCTTTATACTCCGATTCGATGGGAAAATAGCAAGCATTTCCATAAACAAGCTTGTGGGGTGACATTCCTATAAAAGTCTTATAGGCCGTCCTATAAGCCCAAAGCATGTCATCAAGCTTGGTACTCCAATCTTTCCGATTTTTGTTGACAACTTTCTCCAAGATTTGTTTGATTTCCCGATTAGATACCTCCACTTGGCCACTTGTTTGGAGATGGTTTCCCAAACCGATCAGATGTTGAACATCATTCTTTTATAGTAGTGAGGCTAGTTTCTAATCATGCAAATGAGTCCCTCCGTCGCTTATCAAAGCTCTTGGCACTCCAAATCGGGGAATTATGACTTTCTTCAAAAGATTTATCACAACCTTGGCATCATTATTATGTAAGGCAACCGCCTCCACCCATTTTAACACGTAATCTACGGCCACTAGGATGTATTGATTTCCAAAGGAGGAGGTTAATGGTCCTTGGTAGTCTATACCCCAAACGTTGAATATCTCTACTTCCATGATGCCTCTTTGGCGCATCTCATTTCTCCAAGAGATTTTTCCGGTTCGTTGGAAAGGATCACATCGCATGACAAACTCTCTTACATCTTGAAACATTATGGACCAATAGAAACCGGATTACAAAACTTTAGCTACCGTTATCCTTCCTCCATGATGTCCTCCATAAGGTGAGGAATGGCATCCTATCAAAATCCCTTCTATTTCCCATTGGGGAACACATTTGCGATATAAGCCATCGCTACACTCCTTGTAAAGGTGTGGGTCATCCCAAAAGTACCGTTTTGCCTCGAAATGGAATTTCTTCCGCTGGTGATAGTTCAAACTATAGGGAAGGACTCCTACAACCATGTAATTGGCGATGTCGGCATACCATGGTGGGGTGTTCATTCCAAATTATGCTTGTATCGCCATGAGTAATTCATCGGGGAAAGAGTCATCGACGGGCATGTCATCTTTCTTGTCATCAATCCTGAACCTATACAAATGGTCTGCGACTACATTCTCCGCTCCTTTCTTATCTCGGATTTCCAAATCGAACTCTTATAGAGGTAAGATTCATCTCAAGAGTCTAGGTTTTGCCTCTCTCTTTATCAACAAATGCTTGAGAGCACGATGATCCGTAAAGACAATGACATACGACCCAATCAAATAGGATCTAAACTTGTCTAGGGCGTAGACAATGGATAGGATCTCTTTTTCCATTGTGTCCATAGTTCACTTGAGCTTGGTCTAGAGTCTTGATCACATAACAAATAGCATGTAAGGACCTTCTTTCACTTTTGCCTAAGACCGCGCCAACGTCATAGTCGCTTGCATCGCACATCACCTCAGAAGGGAGATCCCAATTCGATGATTGCATGATAGGGGCCGAAATCAATGCTTGCTTAGTCCTGCCAAAAGATTCAAGACAATCGTTATAAAAGTGGAAAGGATCATCTTTGAGTAAGATTTAAGTGAGGGGCTTGACAATCTTGGAAAAGTCTTTTATAAATTGGTGTTAAAATCCCGCGTGGCTAAAAAAACTCCTCACTCTCTTGATGTTAACGGGAGGTGGGAGTTGTTCAATCACTTCAACTTTCACTCTATCAACCTCGATGGCCTTTTCCGAAATAAGGTGACCTAGAACAATACCTTCATTGACCATGAAATGAAAATTTTCCCAATTTAAGACAAGACTAACATCTTTGCACTTTTGAAATACAAGAGAAAGGTTATGCAAACATGAATCAAAAAAATTTCCATAAACACAAAAACCATCCATGAACACTTCCATGATGGACTCTATATAATCCGAAAAGATGCTCATCATAGACCTTTGAAAGGTCGCGGGTGCATTGCAACGGCCGAAAGGCATCCTATGGTAAGCGAATGTGCCATAAGAATATGTGAAGGTAGTCTTGTGTGGACAATACGGGTGAATTGGGATTTGGAAAATCCCGAGTACCCGTCAAGGTAGCAAGAGAACGTATTAGAGGAGAGCCTCTCCAAGATTTAATCAATAAAAGGAAGGCGGAAGTGGCCTTTCCTAGTCGAGGAATTCAATTTACGATAATCAACCCATATTCTCCATCCCGTTACGATCCTAGTTAGTATTAGTTCGTTTTTCTCATTTTTCACAACCGTAGTCCCTCCTTTCTTGAGGACAACTTAGACGGGACTCGCCCATTGTGAATCCGAAATGGGGTAAATGATACCCACAACTAGCAATTTCATGACCTCACCTTTAACTACTTCTTGCAAAGTGGGGTTTAGTCTCCTTTGGTCTTGAATGGTAGGCCTATGGTCATCTTGCAAATGTATTCTATGCATGGAAAGCTCGGAAGTAATCCCTTTAAGATCATTAAGACTATAACCAATAGCCTTATCGTGCTTTCTTAAGATACAAAGTAAAGACTCAAGTTGGTCATCATCAAGTTTGAAATTTACAATCACCAGTTTGGTCTTAGCTTCGTCAAGAAAAGCATACTTCAAATTAGGGGGAAGTGGCTTAAGTGAAGAAGTTTTTACCTCACTTTGACTAGAATTGTGAATTATACCTTCCACCTTCAATGGCTTCCTCATCGGTAAGCTCTCTATTATCCAAAGTGGCTTCCAACAAATCTACTTCCATATCCCTTAGGCCGTCATTGACTTCACTTGGTTCTAAAGCCAACAATGCCTCTTGGGGATCTTCCATGAGCATGGGGGGTAGTACATCCTCCACGTAATAACCAATCATATCCATCATGATACAATATTAGTGCAAACAACTCAAAAATATTGGAGATAAAATATTCAAATAAAATTAAAAGCAAACAATCAACAAGCAAGTAAAACAAATCACACTGTCCCCGTCAACGGCACCATTTTTTGGTACGAGTGTCATTGTGGGCTCACAACAAAACAATACTTATAAACTTAACAAACAAGATTAGCAAGTACGTCAAGGTCGATCCATGGGATGATCATAGTTCAACAAGCGAGTGATAAAAGCTAGCAATAACTATGTTTATGGTCAAGTGTCACGTTGAGTTTGTATAGAGAGAATTATCTAAACTACTCAAAAAGTAATAAAAAAATAAGTAAATGAACAATAACAATAAACAAGAGATGATATCAATAAGAGAGATAAATTAGGGTGTCATGGCTCATGGGTTCATATGGGTCAATTAAGGTAGATAAAGTGTTGAGTCTCATACATATGAATGGGTACAAGTCGAATTATGAGTCAAGTTTCTCGATCTAATGACTCCACATAGGTCAATCGGGGTAGCATCTCGCATATGCCTGCTCAACCCACCAACATAGTGCACGGTCCAACACAACTAAGGCTCTCGATCTTATAGAAGTGTTGAACAAATAGAGATTCATACAAGTTCTTTCAAACATGCATTTCATCAAACATCATATATGCACA